>JAABKJ010000755.1:56112238-56229024 GCA_011634705.1 Andricus grossulariae | reverse complement strand
CAAAAAATGAGTTATTTTGATTTAGAAATTGTAATGGCTTAAGGAAATCAAAAAAACTTTCCAGGCGTTTCTAAATTTGAATACAAAATTTGAATAAACGACTGTTCATCACTAATTTGTATAGTCACTTTTAAAGAAAGACCATTAAGGAATATTTTTATTTTTAGCAATACTCAAGGTTATCTTTTCCATCTTCTGCACAAGAAAAGTTAAATTTTATGTTTGGACAAATCACTTCGAAATTTCTTTAATTTGGAATATTCAGAATTAAAAAGTTGATTTTTTATCTTCAAAATCATCAAAAGTTAAGATTTTCTATTTATATACCATTTAAATCGAACAGTTTTTAATTGTAACTCTTCAAAACTATAGAAATTAAAATTATAAACCTTTGAAACTGAAGAGATTTTGGTTCTGACAATTTATAATTAAGGGTTATGCAGCTTTGGGTTTTGAAAAAAAATGCTGTGATTTTGTTGCCAAATTACATACCTTTAAAATATAAATCGTGAAATTTGAATAATTCGTATGGTACCAAATTAATCTAGTCAATGTTCTATTTGAGTAGGATACAAAAAAATATGACGCTAATTTCAGGATTAAATTAGAAGGCTACAAAATGTATGATACTAGTCTCAAATTTTCTTCTTTAACAATTCATGCGACCAAAATCTTAAATTAATGTTACTTTTCTTAAACGAGTAGTGAGTGAAAATACCTAATAAATACACTTTATTGAATAACAAAGAATTTACTTTTGTTTTATTTGTAAATTGTGATTAAGATTTTACAGTAAATATATAATTATTTACCTTTCTCAAAATAGTGCCATCAGGTCCTTTTATGATTTTTTCCTGGAGATAAAAAATATTTACTGCAAATGTGCTGGACAGCTTTTACCGTAAAATTGTTCGGAATTAAAGCTTTCTGCCATAAAGCTTTAATAGCTGGGTCTTCCGGAACAACGAAAATTTTAATTTTTTCATGTTCGGTTTAATGTGATGAACAAACACAAAAACACCAGTAGAAAACTCCAACGGACCATGTTCACAATAATTGCATAAAGAAACGGTTATATTGTTACATTTTTAAAAGTTTGCAAAGATTCTACATGACGAAAGCCATATCACCGTCAAAACAACACGAAAAAAGTTATTATCATTGAAATTTGATCCTCACTTCAGTCCTGTTTTGAACCAAAAATGTTGTACTAAAACGTCGTTTAGAGGCATCAAAATAAAGTGGCATTAGAATGGAGCCACCCGAGACTATATTTTTCGAGGACTGTTTCAATACCGAAAACTAGCCTTAAAATGATACTTTTTTTACAGTGTTCATAATGATCTTAAAGCTAGTCTTCAAAGGAGAAATTTTCAATCAACGGCTGATATAAACAAAATGTTGAGACAAATCTTGTTGGATCTTAGTGATATCGATCTGCAACGCATAGTTTTGCCATAAAGGACCTTCTACAAAGAAAGTAAGCTATCAATTAATGACGGTCACATATGGAACGGCATTAGCTCCATTCTTAGCAAACAAGGTTTTAAAACAGCCGAAGATGAAGGTAGTAATTATCCTGAAGCTGGTGAAATTCTTCAAAATGATTTATTTCTATGTCGATGACGTTTTATTCGGAGCGGATACTCTAGAACAAGCTTCCTCTTCGAAAACGGTCCGCTAACGACCCTGCATTGATGATACATGACAATGCCTATTCTGAAAATAAAACAGTTTATTTTGGAGAGTTTAAGGATGATGCTAAATCCATCCTTGGCTTACGGTGATGTCCAAAACCCGGATAATTTTCTGTCTTCAAGCAATGAGTGGGTAGCGCCTGTGATTATAGTAGCGAATGCAGGAACTTTGGCTGAAAAAGTTTGACTGGGATGATATTCACCCAGCAGATCTAAATAATAGGTTGAATGTGTATTACAAAAGTTTACCTCTACTTAAAAAACTAACTATATCGCGCTATAATCAGCTCTAGTTTAAAATCTATTGAATTGGATGGATTAGCAGACGTTTCTAATAAAGCTAATAGGGCAGTCATTTATTTAAAAATAAATTGATAACACAGAAAACGCTAAAACTTCTCTATTAATGGCGAAGTCCAAGACTGCTACTGTCATAACTGTTTGTATACCATGTTTAGAACTTTGTGCCGCAGTATTACCATCAAAATAGGCTTAAAAGGCAGTGAAATAAATTAATCCTTTCGAAGTACCCTTATATTGCTGGTCAGCTGCCACAGTTGTATTGTCATGGTTAAGTAATGAGCCATCTTCTTGGCCTTCTTTCGTTGCCAACAGGGTAACCTTAATTTACACTTTGATTCCGGACGCTAAACGGCATCAGGTTCCTAACCACTCCTTATGGTGGCAAGGACCTCCCTTTCTGCATGAATCTCAGAGACTGGCCATATCCTGTTTCCTCTGAAATACTAGAAACTGAAGGTACAAAGTACACATCTACTTGCTTGAAATAGAAAAAAGTTATAAAAAACCAACAAACTTGCCGAAAGAGTGTCTACTTGGCTAAAATTGATTGGAATCACAGCTTATTGTCTTCGCTTTATAGATCGCGTTTCTAAACGCTCGAATAAATTAAAGGAATATTTTCTATCTATTGATATATTAAATCGTAAAAATTCTGTTGGTGTGAATATTTACAAGAAAAACATTTTTCAACGGCATCTTACGATGCCAAGCACCCTATCATTTTATTAAAAACTCGAGTCACGGATTTGATAATAGAGCAAGCTCATCAGAGAACCTTTAACGCGGGTCCACAACAAACTCTACACGTCCTCAGACAATATTATTGGATTCTAAAAGTACGTTATACCCCTCGAAGTACTGTAAATAAATGCATTCCTTGTGTCCGCGAAAAGGCCAAAGTCCTTTCTCAAATGATGGGTGAACTCCCTTTTACTAGGGTGACTAGATCTCGACCTTTTGAACATACTGGTCTCGATTACGTGAGATGTTAGTTAAATTGGGTGTAGGTAGAGGTTACAAAGCACATAAAGCATATATAGCTCTGTTTGTATGCCTTGCCACTAGAACCGTACATGTAGAGCTGGTATGTACTTATACCACTGAAGCCTTTTTGGCTACATTCAAACGATTCGTAGCTCGCAGAGGAATCCCTTTCAATTTGTATAGCGACAATGGTACCAATTTCCAAGGTGCTGATAAGGAATTGAAAGGAACATATCAAAACATAAGAGAAGAGGAAGCGCTACGAAATTTTTCACAGAAGAAAATATAAATTGGAATTTGAACCCTGCTGCTGCCTCTCATTTCGGAGGGCTATGGGAAGCAGGTGTTAATAGTGTAAAACATCAGTTGGGTCGTATAATCGGTGATTATAAACTCACTATAGAAGATTTTTCAACACTCCTTTGCCAAATAGAGGCGAGCCTCAATTCTAGACCCTTGTCAGCTGCATCAGATTCAGATTCTTATATCATTCTTAGATCATTTTCTTATAGGTTTACCTTTGTTATCGGTTTCAGAACAATCAGTTCTTGATTTGACAGAAAATCGTCTGTCTACATGGCAGTCGGCCCAACGCTTCAATGAAATTCTATGGCGAAGGTGGTCTCTAGAATACTTTCAAGGTATGCAAAATCGGTAGAGGAGATGGCTTGAATTTGATATAGGGCTTGAATTTGAGCCACCTCGATTTCTAGAAAACTAAAACATGTACTAGGTTGGTAATAGTGGGAACTGAATGCACTTCAGAGTAGTGAACAATAGTGACAGTTTCAGTGTTTCATTCGCTTCACAAAAAGTGTGAGACAGAAAAATAAAAAATCGGATATCCTGAGTTCATTCCAGGTGAGTCATAAATATCTATTCATTATTTCGAGAATGTAGTTTTTCCAATAAATGTTGTATGCAGTAGTGAAGTAGGTTTAGTAGAATAGTATTGCTCGGTAGATATGGAGATGCTTCTGTTTAGGGGGTATGCTTTTTAAACATGAACATTTTGTACCGGGTGGCTCTAATTTGATATACCATGGATTCCGTCCAGAAAATCACAGTTAGACATTATTCAGCTTCCTGAATGTTAAAAAAATGGATCCATGTATGCATGCATGCATGTTTGTTATGTCTGTACTTGTTTAGTGTGGATTCATGTGATACTAACAATGACGAGTGTAGTGTATGTATAATAACGCTTACTGTCCAATTTGTCTTTTTTTGCAGATTTCAGAATGTCAAATACCAGATTCGATTATCATTTCTAATTTTCATATCGGCAACTTGCTTATTTTTCGTGTTTTTCGATGTTTTTATAGGTATATCAAATTAGAACCACCATTTACCGATTTTCGGAAAACTAGTTTTTGGAAAATCTTTACTTGAAAAAGACTCGTTAGTGATATGGAAAAATCAATCGAACCATCCGAAAGGTTATTAAGTAACCTTTCGAATGACCTATTGTGGGTTGAATTTCGGTACATAGAGTCCCGGAAATCCATCGAAAAGGAGTTGGTATTCATTCATGTTAAATAGAAACAGTTTTCTTTGAACTAATAAACCAGATCTTCACTCTGATCCTTATCTAGCAACAATCAATCTTTCAAACGCTTAAAAAATTATTTAATAAAGAAATAAACAGTTAATAATCCTAAATTCACGAAATAATGATAAATGCATAAATTATATAAAATTATATATATACTATATATGTATATATATAAAATTTTATATATATATATATATTACGTAGTCTGTTATCCCCTCCCAAAAAAATCCCACTAAGATTTTATAAAATTAGAAAATTAATTAAAAACATACAATTTTAAAATTTCTTCAGGACATACAATGTTGCGTAGTCAGACACTTTCTTTTCAGAACAAAATTTCCAGTTTTCTAACTTAATATTTTTGAAGTATTAAACATGAATTTCAATATTTATTGTAACTATTATTCTTTAGTCTATAAATGATCGAATTTCATATTGATTCATCATAGGTTTCGCAGTTATCCTTTTTAGCTGAAAATTCAACTGTTTTGTTGAAAAGTAGTCTTCTTGATTTGAAAATTCAACAATTTGATTAAAATTAACTTTTTTTGGTGAAAATTCACACTTTTGGGTTCAAATTTAAAATTTCTCGCAGAAAATTCATATTTTCGGTTCGAGAATTCAATAATTTGGAAGAAACTAAACTATTTGGTTGAAAGTTGAAGCACTTTGGTAAAAATGTGTCTTTTTAGTTAAAGATTCATCATTTTAGTTAAAAATTCATGACATTAGTGGAAACTTGAATTAATTTCTTCAAATTTCATTTTTTTGTTTAGTGATGGATTATTTTAGATAAACATCCATCTCTGGTTGAAAATTAAACTATTTTGTTGAAAATTTCTTTTTTTTGTTAAATTTTTTTTTTTTAACTGAAAATTTAACTGTTTGGTTAAAAAGGAACTTTTTTGTTGAAAATCTAAATGTTTTGTACAAAACTATTCTTTTTTAGTTTAATGATTCAAAGTTGTCATAGAAATTTTTTGAAATTTGTTGAAAATGCAACAATTTGATTAAAAATTCATGTATTTTGTTGAGAATTCGTCTTTTTTGGTTGATAATTAAATTATTTGAATGAAAATTTAATGCAGGGTCTATATTAAATTTAATTTGAAGCACCTTAAGTTCATATAGTTTCAGGTAAAAATATTGCATTTTCAACAAAATAGATTAAATTTTAATTAAATAGTTAAATTTTCAATAAAAAAGATGAATTTTCTACTTTCAACCCAGTAGTTAAATTTTCAGAAAAAGATGAATTTTCAGAAAAAGATGAATTTTTAATAAAAGCCTTAATTTTTCAAACCAAAAAGACGAATTTTTAATAAAACAGTTAAATTTGTAGCCAAAAATTTCAATTTTTTTCCAAAGCAGTGGAATTGTCAACTCAAAAAGACAAACTTAAAAAAATAGCAGATTTTCAACTAAAAAGGATGAATTCAACAAATTTTTTGCATTTTCAAAAGAATAATTATATTTTCAACTAAATTATTGAATTTTTAACTAAATAATACAATTTATTACAAAAAAGAATTAGTTTTGAACCAAAAAAGAATTAATTTTCAACCAAAGCAACTTTTTAATAAACTGGTTGTATTTTCAACAAAGCAATTGAGTTTTCAAACCAAATAGTTGAATTTTACACTAAAAAAAATAAATTTCCAATAAAAATAGAATAGCTTAATTTTTGTGTAAAAAAACTCATTTTCTACCAGAAAGAAAATAAATTCACATTGAAATAGTTCAATTTTCAATCAAAGATTAATTTCCTACTAAACTGTTGAATTTTTATTTCGAAAAGATGAATTTCCTACAAAAAAGTTTAAGTTTTAACCCGAAAGTGTACATTTTTAAGAAAAAAGTTAATTAACGACCAAATGGTTAAAGTTTCAACTAAAATTATATATTTTTTCTTCGATTTTCATTCTTTCTGTCAATTTTTCTATTTTTCTTCTTTTATTCCCTCAACCAGTGGATCACAAAGCTTGTGGCTAAAAATGCTAGACACAGACCAAAAAAAAAAATGATTTTCATAAATAGTATATGACGTAAATAAATTTTTAATTTTTGAAAATGTTTCATAACTTTTGAAATTTTAAAGAGTTGAATCTTCAACCCAAAAATATAAGATGACTTATCGATAAAATACTTTAATTTTTATTCAAGAACGATTTTACAGTCTAAGAAAAAATCAACCAAAATGTGGAATTTTTAAGCAAAATTGACAAATTTCATACAAATAATTGAAAAATTAAAAAACAATTTAATTTTCAACTAAATAGTTACATTTTGTATCAAAATAGTTAAAGGAAACTCCAGGAAAAATCTCCCGCTCGGCTGTAAACGAATCGGTTTTCACAACTCACAACTCACAACTCACAACTCACAACTCACAACTCACAACTCACAACTCACAACTCACCACTCACCACTCACCACTCACCACTCACCACTCACAACAAATAATAAGAAGGCGAAGCGATTATAGGTTAAGATAAGCATAAGGCATAGTGGTTAAGTGAAATTGTAAAAGATGTAAAGGGAACGGAGCCCTCAAACCCGTAAAAGGGAAAGTAATAAAATACAATACAACTTGTTTCAAAAATTGTTGTAACTGTTAATATTAAAAATTTGATATTATGGATTTTTAAATAGTTTGTTTTTAATATTGGAAAATAAAAACCCAGGGACGAGAACGCGCGCTTTGCCAGCGTACATTTAATTTCAACGGGGCTTTAAAGAGAAATTTAATGAATAATTTTAATTTAATTTATATTCCTAGAATTTCAAAAGATTTCTACATATATCAATGGATTTTTACGATTTCCAACTATTTAAAGGAATTAACGAATTCGTAGAGAACGTTCGAGAATAAATTAAATTTTATTTCAAGAGATTTCTACGAATTTCAACAATTTCAAGGGAAGTAAAGGACATCGAAAAATTTCCAAGGATTTGAAAGATTTTAAGTTATTTTTAAAGATTCCAAAGAATTTCAAGTGATTTCGTTTGAAAACATTTTAGAACTCTTAATGTTTGAAATTTTTTTTTATTTTTAAATACTTTATGTTTTTATTATTATAAAGTAAAATGTAAAATATTTTAGACTTCCAAACTTGAACGATTTTCAATTTGATTTTATGAGCATTGAATAGTGTGGTTTTCAGTTTACATTCAAAGTATTATATTAATTATAGCAAGGATGAAATAACAAATCTTGGACATAAATATTAAATTATACTTACAAGTGTCACGATTTAATTATTAATGAAGGAATTTTTAGAAGAGACAATGTTATTGATTATGAGCACGATTTAAAACATATTCAATATATTTATTCAACAAATTTTAGGATTGCTTGGGATTTTTCATATCGCCGTGAATGGATTTTCAACGACCTAAGTATGTCGAGTTTAAAAAATAAATTCTGTAATGGCAGAAGTCATTAAAATATCATTTAACATTATTCAAAAACTATACAATTTCTTATAAAAAGATTGTTTCTTCTTTTCTAATTGTAAAATAAAAGTTTAATCTTTCCCCTATATTTCCTCTTTTTTGAGCTCTTCTTGCGATGTGATCCCTGTTTATAGGACAGATATATTTAACATACATTTTAAAAGCTAAAGCTCTAACAAATTTCATCGTCTTTCTTGCTTTTCATTCAGAATTAACCGTGTTAATCTTTAGAATTTTTTGAGTGATAAGAGTACCAAATTTAGATTGTGTTTTACTTTTGCATAAATTGAACGAAAAGTTTTTGATTTGTTTATTTTTATATATTTCAGCTGAAAGGCAGTCCACTGTGCCTGTGCTCAAAGAAAAGTTTGAACTCCTAGTGCAAAATCAATTTTTAATGCGAAGCATTGCCTCTAACAAAAGTAGCGAAGACGGTCCACCTGATTTTAATCTACCAAACCTCAATTTGAAAGCACTGATTCAAATTACACAAGATTTGCTAGGTAATCCTGGCGATAATAATATTTACTGGAGGGTAAATTTCGACAGACTCACACAAGATTGCCGGTAAATATGATTATACAGGGTTCTACCCTACCTGGAACACTTGGAAAACCTGGAATTGTCAGGGAATTTTTATTTACCTGAAAAACCCTGGAAATATAAAATTGAATAACAGTGATTCTTTATTTGTAAAAGTAGCTTTATATTACTGTATTCAACTACTTTTTTGAAAATTATTTTTTTCTTTTGTTTGAAATTAATTTTTTTAACTAAAAATTTAATCATTATATTTTTCGTTGAAAATTGATCGTTTCATTTATTTGATTGAAAATGCGTTCTTTTTTACAGAAAATTAATCTTCTTGATTGAAAATCCATTTTTTTGCTTGAAAAATGAAGTCTGTTTTGCAATTTTTCCTCTCTCTTGACTGAAAAATCTTTCTTTGTTGTAAAGTCGTCCTTTTTGGTTGAATTCAACTGTGTTTGATTAAAAATTAAATTCTTTTTTAATTAGTTTTTTTTTGTTGTTAAAAATTCACTTTTTTCAAACTGAAAATGTAGCTATCCCAGTTGAATATACCATCACTTTTTCTAAAAATTCATCTCTTTGTTTTAACATTAATTATTTTTTTAGTTTAAAATTCGTCTTTTTTTGGTTGAAAATAAAACTACTTGATTGAAATTTTAGTTCAAAATTCAAATAATTGGTTGAAAATTTATTTTTTTTAGTTCAAAATTCAATTGTTTGGTTGATAATTCATATATTTTGTTGAGAAATTGTCTTTTTAGTAGAAAATTTACCTTTTTGGTTGAAAATTCTATTTTTTGGTTAAGAATTTCTCTATCTTGTTGAAAATGCAATATTTTAAAATGAAATGTTAGGATTTTGAAGCCGTTTAGATTGAATTTAATATAATGAATTGATGGTGCTAATATATTTAAGAATATCTTGTAGTATAATTTTTCAAAGCTTTCTAAATTAAAAATATTAATGGAATCCCTAGAAACTGAAAAAAAGCATTATTTATAATAATGTCGAGAAACTTTGTACATATTTCAAGTCGATTGTCTAAAAAAGTGCGAAATATTTGAATGGCTCCTTAGTATGAAAAATTATACCTGGAAAAAACTTGAGATATCTGGAAAAAGCTGGAATTATCAGGGACTTTTTCCAGGATTTGAGTAGATACCCTATTACAAATATATGTGTATTTTAAAAAGAAGTCGAAATAATAATAACGACAACAAATTTTATAATTTATACCTAATTAATGGCAACTATTTTTCAGGGATCAACTTATAATATCGTCAATTTCGAAGAGAATTGATGAAAATGCGGGCGAATTGATGAGGCGGATGTTGTACCAAATGTATTTGCGTACAGCTTCCTGGTCTGATACTTCAAATCCCATTCCATTTACAGAATTGAGGGAAGTGGTGAGAAGACTTGATAATCCTGGTCCTGGACTTGTACAATATCTTGAGCAGTACTTAAATCTTATAGGTAATTATGTTGTAATATTTTCAAAAACATTGTTTAAATAAATAATTTTAGATACAGTAATAAAGACTTAAATATAAAACATGTTTCTGTAGAAGAAGACCCAAGCAAATTCATAAGAAGAGTCGGTGACTCGAATGGGGGCCAGTTTAGCATAAATATGAAGGAAGCCTTTAATCAATTAGCATGGACAACATTAGAGAATATTGTGATGGAAAAATTCGGTTCGAAAGCTGCAAGGATTTTTAGGTAATAAGGCCATTTTCAACTTAAAAAATTTCAACAACAAAGACTGATTAAGAGGGATTTAATATTCAATTGAATAGTAAGCACTTAAGCAGAAATATTTATCTTACTTGAAATAATTATTTCAATTTAAAAGCGAAATTGTATAAAAAGTATATATAAAAAAGTAATTGAAACTTCAAATTTAGAACGTCAATGGGGTTTCAACTTATATTCCTATTACTAGAAACAACTTTTGTTAAAAAAAAATTTATTAGTAATGCTGACGTCCACACGTAAGGTATCGTTGACTAATTACGCAAGAAGCATAGTATAGCGGATCGGGAAATCGGAAGAACCCCGGGAATTTTATTTAGGACTGGAAGTTTTTTTTTATCGAAAAATCTGTCTTTTTTCTACTTTATCTTCTTTTTATTGTTTAGTCGAGAATCAAAGAGAGAGGGGGGAATCTGTTTCTTGCACGTATGATACCATCAAAGTTAATTGATCTTCGATTATATGCACGCATATAAGTATGGGTACTATACAGTACCGATCATAAGTTCTTTCAATGTTAATTATATGAGTTATAATTTTTTCTCTTGAATAGATTAAAAGCCATCAAAATTCTGTATAAAATGAGCCAGAATGAAGACATTCTGTCAATTTTTAAAGAAGATATTTAAAAAATAATACAATTTCCAATGTTTTCTTCAAATTTAAATAAAATTTAATTTAATAAACATTTTCAACGTTGGAAAAAAAAGTTGGAAAAATTCAAAGACATACCATCTGTAGGAAAACAATAATAAAAATCAAATTAATGTATGAGTGATTGCCAAAAAGTTGACCACTTTAAGTTCCAATCATTTTCCATTTTTTTAAATAATAACTTTTTTCTTAAGTTATCTCAATAAAGTAATAATATCAGAACACAAATTAGTATATAATGTTTCAAAATTTTAGATGACTTTTTTTATAAATTTTAAATAAAAAAGTACGCAAAATGTCTTGTCACGCACTTGTCCCAAACGACAAATTTAAAATGAAAAATTGCTAAATAATATTCGTATTATTTTTTAAATATTTCAGATTCACAGATGTTACTTATATCGAGTTGAAATAGATAAAGTTGAGCATTTTAAAAATCACTTCAGAGTCTGTTCCACAGATTTTTTGTCTTGGCATGCTGCATTGCTATTTTATGTTAAAACTCGAAAATAATTATTGGAACTATTTGTAATGCGCGATAAAATTGTTCATTTGATACTTGCAAAGATTTCGGTATAGTTAAAAATCAATTTATCAACGTTGATTCCAACTAACTGAATAATGATCACTATTTTTGCATAGTATTCTTTATAAAATGTCCGATAACGCTCCATACTAATTTATCATACTATAAAATGTGAGTATATTTGAAACGCTGTAGTCAAAATCAAATAAATCTGTATGCAAATTTCTTTGTTTTCGAAAATCTCATTGTCTAAAATTGTAAACTTTCTGGCTATTGCCCACATATTTTAAATAAATTTAATAGAAACCTCATGATTATTCATTTCACATATTTTACAACAAATATACCTTTCAGAAGACAAAATATGAAAATGTTGCCCACATTTTTTTTCAACTTTAAACATGTTGCACCATGCAGGCAACAATTTTCGCAATAAGGGTTATAAGTTGGTCCGATTCTGTAGAAATTTACCTTTAAAATAATCCCAAGAAGATTAAAAAATATTTATTATACTAGAAAACAAACACGCGCACTATGTGCACGATTATTATATTTCGTCTCACTGAATTTTTACATTAGATTACAAAATTAATATTAATACATCATTTTTGTATTTTATAGTACCTGTTATCTAAAGTCATAGAAAAGAAGAGTAAGGCCAATTTTTTTGATAATTAATGAAAATTTATATCCTAAGCTCAGAATTAATGTATAATATTTTTGTATAGACAATCAAACCGTTGCATTTTTGTTTAAAAAAATACCAGTATCCGACGAAAAACAGTAACGTAACTTTGAGTTATTCAAAATTGTAAGCATCATTTTTGAAGTAAAATGATTTATGTTTAAAATAACCGATTTCCGGTGAAAAAGGCTAACATACTCTACTGTTGTTGAAATGTTGTAAATATTCTTTGAAATCTAATGATTTTTTATTAACAATAGCAATTTTGGAAGAAAAACACTAACATAACATAATAAAGTATTGTTTACGATTTTAAATATTCTTTTAATCATAATATTTTTTGTTTAAAATAACCGGTTTCATTATAACATAATCTAAAATAGTTAAAAGTTGTGAATCTTCTATATAGTCTAATTGTTTTCAATTATCGTTTAGAATAACCATTTTAGTGTGAAAAGCGTGAATATAACCTGATATTGTTCGAAAATTGGAAATCTTGTTCTAACAATAATGATTTTTGTTTTAAAATACTAATTTTTGATGTAAAACGCTAACGTAACCTAAAATTGTTGAAAATTTGGAATTCTCTTCGAAACTTTATGATTTTATACTAAAAATACAAATTTCCAGCGAAAAGTGCTAACATAAAACGTTAGAGTATTAAAAAGCACAAATGTTTATCAATTCGCATAATGTTTCCCATGATATTTTTTATTAAAGTGATTATTTGTAGATTTAATTTTCAAATTTAAGGTATAAAGCAACTTCAAGCAATAAAAAGTCAATCAGGTTTTCAACAACAATTGCAACATTTTCGAGGCATATCGTTACACCATTTTTTTAGATAAGATTAGATTTCATTTAAATTTTAAGAAAACATTGAAATTTGCACTATTTTTGCAATATCTTTTTCAATCATTGACAAAATGACCTCGAAAATGATTTCATGCTCTTATTTTATTGAGAATCCCGATTTAATGGTGAATAAGTTTGGCACGTCTGTTCTTTAAATTGATCGGGCGAAAAGAATGTGGTCGGAAAGAAACCAGGGAAAATCCAAGAATTTGAAATTGGCTGATCACTAGACACCCTAACAAAAATCGGAGAAAGATATTTTTTTCCTTCACGTAACTAATAAAAGCTCCTGAAAGGAATCCGTAGTTTTTGGGACTTGATTGATTTTTGTTTCTTGTTTGAGAAAATTTACATAACACATGCGCAGTTGAATTTATGATGGGAATTTTCTCAATTGCGCATGCGTAGTGGAATATTTATGCTGAGCATTTTCTCAACAGTTTCGCGTATCACATAAGCGGAATCCGTTTATTATTCAGTATCACTAAACGCTTACCGCGATTCGGCAGTTTATTTTTGTCAACGACGCTCATTGGCTGCCCCGTTCTTGTATCGATGCAACGCCTGTCGCTACTCTTTCATTCGAAAAGCGCGGGTGATTTGAAATCAATAATAATACATTTAAATACAGTCAACATTCCTAGAACTGCTGGCCCACGCAGTTTCTCAGCGCGTAGGGGGAGAAACGGTTGCGACTCTCGCCTCGGAAGGGCCGAGTGCGCGATCAGTCAGTCGCCTATATTACCCAATATGGTGCATATTCCAAGTGAAAACGGTTCAGGCGGTCTCGGCTTATTGCGCAGTTGAAAAAGTCGCGGTCCGTTAGTCTACATGCATGCATAAGTGCTTTTCAAGTATATTTCAAGTGTTTTTTTTTTGCCATACGACAATTTGCCAAGTAAATATCAATATTATAGAATCAAAACACGATGTAAATATTTCGCGGAATAGTGAGTTTTGTGGCATGACGTCGATAGGTGAAAATGCCATACGACTTTTTGGAGAAAATCTCCGAAACGTGAAGGTAATTTATAAAGGTCTGGATAGTAATCGTTTCATGTCTAGAATGCATTTGCGCAATTCTGTTTCTTTATCCTTTTACCGGTTGGAGAACTTTCAGTTTCACGAAGTAACTGTCCGAAATTTGAGGTTAAAGTAGCACTAACCTGACATTTAGGATATTTGATTTTATTTCGTGAAACTGAAAGGTCGTGAATCGCCAAAAAAATGTAACGTGACTGAGAAGATAGATTCTACACTTGAGAAATATTACTATTTGTACATTTATGGCGTTTACGTTTGTAATATTTTCTTGAAAACGTCGTGAGACGTATTCCCATGACGTCATGAAAAAATACTAAGTTCAAGGCTGCCCGCTCTTCGGGCCTCTTTTTTTTTTGATTGGTCACCCAACGCGGATAATATACCGGGACCGTGGTGGGAGTTGCCCGAACTGCGCAAATGGAAATAACCGTCTACAGCCGACGGGAAATAAAGGTGACAGGAAATAAGGGAGACAGAAATATGTGAGACTTGACTGTAGTTAAATTTTCAACCAGACATGAACTTTCAACTAAAATTATTAATCTTCAATCAAAAAACTTAATATTTAACACAATAGTTCAACTTTCAACCAAGTAGTTAAATTTTCAATCAGAAAAGACGAATTTTCAGAAAAATAGATGAAACCTCTACAGACATTTTTTACTAAAAGAGATGAATTTTCAAACCAAAAACACATGTCAACAAAAGATATTAATTTTCAACAAAGTGTGCCTAATTTTTCAATCAACTAGTTGAACTTTCTACCAAAATAGTTGAATTTTTAATAAAAATACATGAATTTTTAACCAAAATAGATGAATTCTCAATAGAAAATATAATAGTTGATATTATTTCAACCAAAAAAGATTTTGATTTGAAACCAAACACAGTTGAATTAAAAAAAAAACTAATTTTCAGGAAAATAGCTGAATCCTCAACCAAATCAGATTAATTTTTAATTGTTCTAGAATCTAGATAAATTAATCAAGATCACGTAGGGTGTATATAAAAATTGTAATTGCATCGTGAACTTCGTCCCAAAGTTTCCGTGCCGTTGGTGTAATAGTAACATTTCTTACATCGACACCGCCAAAAACGTTTAAAATAGATTTTTCTTTAGGAAAAATTTAATCCAATCTCATGTTTGTTATAGCTTTAAAAAGAGTGTTGAATACAGTCAATAGTGGCATGAGTCTGAGCTCTAAATATCAGAACTTACCTTCTTCGACTTGGAGCTCTTCTCACTGAAGGAGGCCTCATGCCTCGACTTCCACTGTATCTATCGACGCGATCCCTGTCCCTCCTCCTGTCCCTATCCCTCTCTCTATCCAACGAAGATCGCCTGAAAAAATATTATTAACATTCTCCTGCATAAAAATATAAGTTTTATAAAATTTACTTCAACAAAAAATATTCTTACCTTCGATTCCTATCACGTGACCTGTCCCTTGATCGATCCCTGTCCTTTGACCTGTCCCTATCCCTGTCTTTTCTCGGAGAAACGCTTCTCCTTTTATTTCCAGTTTTTCTTTCCCTGCTTGAATCACTATCACTTCCACTATCGTCCTTGTTCGTCTTGCGGTAGGATCTCTTCGCCTGGACGCCATCCTTTTTCTTCCTAATCTCGAAATCATTTTTATCTTTTCCCTTTTCATCTTCACTGCCACTAGTAGAACTGCTACTCGCGTCTCTTTTTTTCCCTCCATCCGCATTTTCCTTCCTCTTCTCTGCAGACTTGGACCTGGATTTTGATCTTGATTTTGAAGATCTAGAGTCGCTCGAAGCAGATCTTGACTTCCTGGCTTTGCTTCTATCTCTACTCTTCGATCTTGACTTTTTGTTTCTAGTGCGAGAATCTGAGCGTGTGGATTTTGATTTCGGGGACTTGGACTTTGATCTGCGAGACTTTGAACGATCTGCAGATCGAGATTTGGATCTTCGAGATTTGGATTTAGAGCGAGATTTCCGACCTTTTGATTTTGAACGGGAGCGACGAGAGCGAGACTTGGAGCGAGATTTTCTAGATTTGGAAACTGGAGAGCGAGATTTGCGAGATTTCGATATGGGGGATTTTGATTTCGATTTTTTGGCTCTGACCGAGGGAGATTTTGAGCGAGATTTCCGGACGGGTTTTTCTTGAGCTTCGGGAGTTGGAGAGCGGTTGGATTTCTTTTTGCCGTCGGCGATGCTCATTAGTTTGGCTTGGAGTCGTGAAATCGCGACTGCTGCTTCTCTGTTGATGAAAATTTAAATGGTTGGAGAATTTAAGATTGATGTAATACAAGTATAAATGAAGGGTGACAGTACAGAACAATAGGTAACAAAAAAAATCGGAATTTTTCAGGAGAGCAAAAAAAAATTCTGTGAAACTGAAATCACCATTGACAGATAAGACGGAAGTCCACTTCCGAGATGATGTGTTGCTGACTTAAGCTCGACAAAACTTGAACAGAAACAATTATCCATTTTCGAGGAAATACATGTGTCAGCTGACAATCTCAAAGTGACACTGACCACAAATTGGAACAGGCTAAGGCTGAGGATTGCGATAAAAATGTCATATAAAAATATAAACAATAATAAACGATAACTTCAAAAAATATCGTAAATGGAAGAAAAAAATTATTATTAAACTAAAATACTATGCTAATATTTAAAATAAAATGAAAATTACATTTTTTATTACTGTATTAAAAAATAAGAATTCGAACAAATCTTATTATCACAACGTGTATTTTATTTTTAAGAATTTTTATGCAATAAACCCATTTTCGGGGGGAAAATGTTGGTAATCTAGTTCTGTACTGCCATCCTTCAAATATAGATTACAAATTCATTAAAGTAGAATAAGATTTTTTTAAATATTTTGAAAGCCTAAGTTATAAATATTCCACTATATATTTTAAACTTTTCACTCTAAAGGTTCATTGTATTTTTAAATCCTGAAAACTTTTAATTTTTCAATTTTCACCGTCTATAAAATTGAATTAGTTTAAGTATAATATAAGAACAAAAGCTTAAAATTTTGACTTTAGATGCACCCGAATTTTGTTTATTTTGAACGTTCCGAAATTAAAAGAGCTGAAAATCAATTTTGATATTTTAAAAAGATTTTTACTCACGGTTTCGGCTTCATGGGTAATAGAGGGATCGGATTGTCCCGAACATCTGTAGCAGGAGATTCCTCGCGTTCAACCTTGAGGTCCGATGTGTCTTTTCCATTGTCTTTGCCTCCCGATTTTCCTGGAGATCTTGAACTGGACCTACGTTTTCGACTTGAACGGTCTCGATCTCTGTGTCGATCCCTGGACCTACTTCTCTTGCTTCTGCAAATTAAAATAAAAACAAAGTTTAGTTTAATTCTCTAAAGAAAAGGAGTTTTTGATTAAATTTTTTTTTTTAATTACCTGTCTCTGTCACGATCTCGGCTTCTATCTCGCCTGTGGTCCTTCGAAGAACTAGAGTCCTTCTCTTCTTTTTTGACCTTAATTTCAGAATCATCCTTGTCCTTTTCTCTGTCTTTATCCTTTTCTTTCTCTGCAAGTGACGCTTGAAGCTTCTCTTGTTCTTCCTGTTTAAAAATTGGGATTTGTTCAATATTTAAGGAAGATTCGTCATTGAAAATTGCCGTTTGTTGTGTATTTAAAAAAGGCTTTTTCTTTTTGAAAACTGCATTTTTTACTAAGAAAGTTTCTTTCTGATTGAAAACTGTATTTTTTGGTTCTTGAGTGAAACTCGTATTTTTCTCTTCATTGGAATCGATCTTTTCTTCGTTGTAGACAATCACGTTAGTATTAAAAAGCTGTTCTTTTTTTACATCTTCAATATTTAAGAAAATATCTTCCGTATTCGACATCTTTGAGTAAATTACTTATATAATTATTTTTTACTGTGAGGTTTTTTTTAATTAACATACATTATCCTTTTTTGTAAATTTCCGTAGGTTATGAATCGCTGCTCTATTGTTAAATGCCACTTTTTTATATATTCAGCAAACTTCAATTCTTACTTTTCCAAGTAAAAAACTCTTTTTTTTTTAATTTATGAGAAATTGTTTTAAACTGAAATTTGCTTAAAAACAGTTTTTCCTCTCTAAATTTACTTTTTAAATGGAAGTTTTGAAGCATACATTTGTTTATTTTATTTCAAAACTAATCTTTTAACAAGATTTATATTTCGCAAAAATAAAGGATTTGTAGACCTTCATGAGAAATAAGGGCAAATTTTTTAAATACAGAACTTACTGACATGCAATTAGATGAAATAAAATAAAAACAGAAACACTGTTTAAATTTTTTTTTTTTAATAGCAATACAAAATAGAAACAAGGTAATTCTGGGGAAGAATTTATACATTGAAATAATTTATGGTGAGAACATTTTTCACGAAAACTAACAACAAAGATATTATTAATTATTAGTTTTCATTCATGATAAAGAGGTTCCATGCTGACAGAATAATCAAAATTATGTGATATATTAGTCTACTATAATTGTAATAACTGTATAGGTATCTCTTATTAGTAATATACATTTTTGAACGCTGACAGATATTAAAAGATTTCAAATGAAAAGGCAATCCAAATTAAAAGCAACAGAATTTGGAACTGTTGAATTTTTAATGCTTAAATTTGTGAACATTATAGAATATAATAGCTTAAAGTATAAAAAGTTCCCAGTTTAAAACGACAAAAATAAGAATATTCCGAATTAATAACATTAAGTTTTGAAAAAGTTCAAAATTTCTAATATATTTAAATTTAAAAAATTCAACGATAAAAACAAAATTAAAATTGCTAGATCAAAAAAATGGAAATACAGTACCCTCCCACTTATCGCGACTTACCCTATTTGTTTTGCTCCCACTGCCGACACATGTAAGCGCACGCATGTGCAATGCCGTTTTCGGGGCTGTAGGGAAGTATAATTCCAAGAAGCCAGAAACCCCCACTCTAGACGCGGTCACGCTCGAATGCGTGGAGAAGAATTCAGCTGACAAACTCCGAGCAATGCCGCGCGTCGGTCGGGTTAAAAATCTATCTCGAACATCGTTTTATGTACCTAGTGTACATTAGATATGTACAAAAGTGATTCATATTAGATTATTTCGTTATAAACCCGAGCTTAAAGGTATGTAAAACATAAAAATCGAACATTAGCTATGGTATGTTCGATTCTTAGAAAAATGTAAACAAAGCGTCAAAATGACAAATATTTCACCTCAATTTCAACGTAACCTGTGAAATCTCGTGCAGTACATTAATAATTAATTACTGTGTCGTATTGCTCGTTTTTTTTAACAAAGAGAAACTCAAATATCGAATTGTCAATTATAAACTCAACATTTTATGTTGAACATTCATACAGAACCTCTTTATCCAATGTATAGAATTCCTGAAAATAAAACAAGAATTGACTTGAGTGTTGGACGTTAAATGTGACTTTAATCTAATTTAAGATTCTTCAATTTCATTTTTTATCCCAAGCCATTAAATATTTGACGAAGTGTAAAATAAACAATGATTAGTTAGCCTTATACTACATAAATCTGATTTTATATCATAGCAAATTTTGTTAAAGTGGATTAAAAATAATGTTGAATAACGAACAGTTTTTGTAATATTTAATTTCTTATATGTATAATAAAATGAAAAACTTTTGACTGAACAACTTCAAGGTTTAGCCTGAGAAAAAAACCTTCAGATTCGGCCGTTTCGTTCCCGGCACTTCTCGGAGCGTTAGATATGAAATGCATCGATCGCGACCGCCGCTAAAGTGGTGGGGGTAGCGCTCGAGCGAGAAATCGGAGAAGTGGCATTGCTCGGGGCGGCACTGCTCTGAGCTTGGACTGTATTACAGAACTGGCAAGCGTTCACTTTTCTTCATAAATCATAAATTTATCAAGTCACTCATCAATAAATTTTATTGATTTTATTGAGTTTACTGATTTTATTGATGTTGTTCATTTCTTTATTTTATTGATAATAATTTGATTGTATCGATTTGAGTTATTTTATTCAATTTATCGATTTATTGGATTCTATTTTTTAATTTAACAAAATCAATAAAATCACTAAAAACAATAAAATAAATAAATGAACAACATCAATAAAATAAAAACAATGAACAAATCAATAAATTGAATAAATTAACTAAATAATAAAATAAAATTAATAAAAAAGTCAAATATTTACAGTAAAAAAAATCAATAATTTGAATAAAATAATCAAATCAACGAAATCAATAGAATCAATCAAATAAAATAATTCAATTAAAGTATTAAATACAATAAATTGAATAAAATGACTAAAATCAGTAAAATTTTGATTTTATTGATGTTGTTTATTTCATTGATTTTTTTGTTAATAAATTGATTTGGTCTATTTTAGTAATCTCATTCAATTTGTTGATTTTATTGATTCATTCGATTGTATTTTTAAATTAAAAAAATCGAATATTTATATTGATTTTCTTTAGTTTATTAAAAAATGCAATAAAATAAATCAATAAAATCAATAAATTGAATAAAATTACTAAAAACAATCAAATCAAATTATTATCAATAAAATCAAATAAATGAACCACATCAATAAAATCAATACAATAAAAAAAATCAATAGATAATATCAATAAAATCAATGAATTGAATAAGATCAGTACAATTTTTATTTTATTGATTATAGTTTTATTTGATTAATTTTAGTGATTTTATTCAATTTATTGATTTATTTCATTGCATCTTGTAATATAATAAAGTAAATCAATATAAATATTCGATTTTTTTATTAAAAAATACAATCAAATGAATCAATAAATTGAATGAAATCACTAAAATCAATTTATTATTAATGAAATGAACAACATCAATCAAATCAATAAATAGTATATTATGACCCAAGGCCAGAAAGTTGGATTTCCGGGCGTGTGTGATATGAAGGCCGAGGCGAAGCTGAGGCCTCATATCACGCACGCCAGGGCATCCAATTTTTCTGGCCGTGTGTCATATACTATTTTTCGTCATCCCCAGCCGAAAGAACGTACTGCCGCCGCGCCGCTGATCTCGGTCAGCTGAGCGGTTGCTTGGGATTCGGTCGTCTGCACGACTTTTGCAAAGCCGAGACGGAGCCGAGGTTTTACTGGTCGGGGCGGGCATCAAAAACACATTTTTTATTTTGGGTAATACTTCTTCCTCTTCCGCAGAATCTTCAGACAAGGAGTCGATCATTCTTGAGATTTTGTGCCGACTTTTGATGCACAAAAGTCGCAATAACCTTAAACCATCAGTTTTGAGGTTGAACACACCGACGCTCTCTTTTTTCAATTCACCTGTCAAGATAAATTTTTTTCGGAGGCTAAGTAATCAATAACACAATACTGAGTGAGCGTTGCTACGTTAGCGAGCCACGAAAATCTCGCAGCCAATCAGAGATCGCGTTAAGTCTAGCAGGCCGCAAAAGCCACTGTTCCCGGACAGAAATGCAGCCGGGGAAACGTACTTTCGGCTAGGGTACGAAGAAAAAATTATTTCTTCACCGTTTTTTCTGTGCGAGTCCCTTTAAATACATATTTGTGATTGTTATTACAATTATTATAATTATTATCCCTGTCACAGAATGTCGGCAAATAGTATTAATAAAATAATAACTATGAATATATTAACTATGAATATAATAATTGTATGATGAACATTTTTATCGGCTTAAAAATTTTATTTTTAATTGTTTCTGAATTTCTTTGCAGTGACATTTTGTCAGAATTCACTAGCACTTGCTGTATTCAGTATGGTCCTGACAATTTTGTTACGGAATTTGCAAGTTGTGACTACATCTTCGCCGAAATGGATTTCTTTAGTAACAATTTTTGTCCTGAGATATCGCCTAGCAAGACTTTTTTTACTGATCGATAAAGAAGCAAAATGCTTTGTAGAAATTGAGGAAGAGACTGATAATAATGCCGAATTCATGCAGTCTGTTGCAATAGCTACGAAAAACGAAGATACTTGGAAACGTTTCGCGAAAATTGTTGAATGCTTGTCCTTTTTTTGTGTAATGTTTACGTACATTGCAATGCTTTACACTTCCATACCAAAGAAATGAATAATTTTTATACTAACAGTTATTTTATGAGAAGAAGCTTTCTATTTGTATAAAAAAAATGTTCAAATATTTTTTTTAAATTTTAGATTGAATTCATACATTCATTTAGTAACACAAAATTACCTTATTTTGTGTATATGAATTACTCTTACTTAATACGTAATATTCTCTGATCAACATGAATAAGGAAAGATTCAAAGAGCAGTTTTAAATATTCACCTGTCGGCAAAATGTAAATATTAATAAAGACATTTCTTTTTATTCAGAGAGACAATAAGTATATGCAGTGTTTCTCTTCCAGTATTATATTCTTCCAATATGAAGAAATTTTTATTAAAACAATTATGGTTTGTTTCTACTACCCTAATTAAAAAATATATCTAAGAATTATTTACCACTTAGAATATCAAAAATAATTAACCATATATATGTTTATAAAAAATATACACTCTGTCATTTCAACTTGACCTACGCAGATAATTAAGGCATCGATATTTTATTATATTTCTAAAAAATTTCGGAATAAATGACTAAAGAGGGTCACCATCATGTGCCGAAACTTGTAAAGCAATTATCACAGGCGCGGATGCAGAGAAGTGACCTGGATGGCGGGGGAGGGTGGGGGGCGTAAAATTTTACACATATAGAGAGCTATGACTAATTAAATTTCACGACCGTGAGATAGGTGGTTACAGTCTGCGGCGCATTCAATACGATGATCCGGCAAAAGACTCGTACACCCTGAGGAAACGGAGCGACCCAAGGAGGATCGCCTCCTGCATCTTGCCCGTGAGCGTCTTAGCATTTTGTTGACATGCAGGGATGCTTTTCAGGCTATTAACCCTTGAAAGTTTGGCACTTTCAAGAGTACCGGTGATTAGGATGATTAGTTTAACATAGTATTCCGGGTATAACTGTCACAAGTCCCTTACAAGGCCTTTATACCTCTCTTTCTTTTCAATAAGAAGGTGTTAAATTTTGTTGGTCTACTGGTCTATATACATATATATTTATTGAGATTTCTCAACGTTCCGCACTTCGACGAAGGGCCTCTTCAGACGTACACACAATTTATAGCCATATTGTCCAAATGGGTTAACTCTTATACAGATCATGGAGTAATAAGTCATTTTGTGAGTCAAGGATTGTAAAAACTGTACATTTTTGCATGTTTTTAGTTAGTTAATTAAAGCATTGTTTCTAAGGACCATAATATATGGTAAAAATAAAAAGTTTCATTTCGTAATTATGAAAAATTATGGGTTATTAATTTTTGATAATTACGAAATGTCACTTACTTTTTATTTTTATCATATATTAGGGTAAGGTGAGTTTATGAAAATTACTAGTAATATAGAAAATTAATCAGGAGGTTATGATTTGATATTAGATGTCGAACCCTCATTTTCGAGGCTAATATTTCATTTAGAGTTTTCAATTTGTTATTGAAGTTAACAATTTATCAATTAAAAACAATAAGAGAAATTACAACAAAGACTCTAATTCTTTGTGAATACTAGCCGTAGAACTCTTATATATTCTTGGCTGGTATAGTACTGTACGCAGACAGCCCGTGGATTTGATCCGTGATTCCAAAATCAGATCCCCAGTAAAATCATGTTTGAAGCTAAATTTTATAGTCTTGAGATGTATTTGTGCGGAGTACGAATTACCCCGTCAGAAGTCCCACTTCAAAAGATTCGGCCCACTGGGGCGAATACCAGACAGGTGTATCCAAGTAGGAAAACGATACGAGAGAAAAAAACAACATACAGTTTTGATGGTAATAATGACAAAGTGATTAGTTCTCAAAGGTCACGCGATTATCCACGCCCGAGTCTGAGTCCGAGTGATGATCAATATTTCCCCGTCCTCAGTCGAAATGTATTTCCGAGTCCTCTCGAGTCTCCTCTCTATCCTCTCGATGCTCCTCTTCAGCTTCCGAATCGCTAATTTCAAATAACATCCTGTCCAGTTCCGCCAGCTCCTCTGGCCCACTCGGTTCGTCTTCCAGGTTCTCAACATATCTTTGAAGGTGGGAGGCATGATACCGTCCCGCCAATCTTCCTTCTGGCGACGCCAGCTTGTAAATATTGGGTGAGATTAACTCCACCAAAATAAAGGGGCCACTGAACTTTGGGGCCAGTTTGGCCGCCACATTAGTTCCTTTCTTCAATAGGACTTAATTAGGCTTCTTGACCTCAGCACCGACCTTGAATTGATGGTCTCGGTGATGCTGATTGTAATATTTAACCTGTTTCAAGAAGGCTTGATCTTGGAACATGGTCATCAATTCCGCGAAGTGCTCTAATCTCGCCATTCGAGTTGTCCACACTTGAAGGTCAGGTGGTGGCAACTCAGCCTCACCCTCCCTTAAACTGCGAATAGTTTTTCGCGAACGGAGCTCCCGATATAAATTTAGAAACGCTGGAGTCACTCGGTTGGTACTATGAAATGCCGTGTTGTAGGCAAATCGGAACTCATTGAAATAGAGGTCAAAATTTCTATGATCTTGGTCAATGAACGATCTGATCATAGTTTTGAGAACTCTATTGGTTCTCTCCACAGGATTAGCCTGAGGATGATAAAGTGGTGTGAACGAGCGGTGGATACCGCACTCCACAGCAAGGTCGTTCACCGCGTTATTATTAAATTCGGTGCCACTGTCTTAGTGGAGCACCTCAGGTGTTCCCCACCTACTCACAATTAATTCGAAGAAAGCTTTATTAATGCTTTCCGCATTGACTTTTTTTCAAGGGTGCCAACTCGATCCATTTCGAGAATAAGTCGTGGAATACTAGTAGCTATTCATATCCCTGTTGACTCCCAGGGAAGGGACCCATGACATCAGTTGCCACGACCGTCCATGGCTCCTGCACAATTCGCTGGGTCATAAGCCCTCGTGATTGGGCATGCTCAGGTTTATTGAGCTGGCATCTCTCGCAATTTATATCGAAAAACGTGATGTCTTTAAACATGCCAGGCCAATAACAGCGATTTGCGGCATGATGGTAGGTCTTCTCCCGACCTGAATGGCCCGCTTCAGGAGTGCGATGCACTTCATGCACCAGGTCTGACTGAAGGTTCTTAGGAACCACCAGTTTCCAAGCATCATAGTCGTCCATGATGTCCTCTAACAACGGATTGTTCCTGTATTTAAGAAGCTCTCTGTTGAACACTTTCCAACCATGGTACTTTCCGGGTGACTTCAACATAGCTACACGCCGCCTAGCATACCACTCGTCCTGGACAGGCGTCATAGCCGCAATATGGTCGATTTCTCCATCCTCGAACATGGGGGAAAGTGCATCCGGAATTTGGTGCATCGATCCCTTTCAAAGAAAAATTTCGAAACTATATTCTAGGTGATCCACCCTGGTGAGAGTTTCGGATAAAAAAAAATCTATCCGTCTGAATCACATTTATTGCGGAATCTGTATCCGATTGAATCAGTTTTATTTCGATCTAATCCGCGATTGAACCAATGATTTATATCCGACTGAATCCGAAGTAATCCGAGGTTGAAGCCAAGATTCTTATCCGACTGAATCCCATCCAATCCGAACTCGAAAGAAGGATTCCCTTCCAACTGAATCCGAACTAATCCAGCTCAGACCAAGGATTCCTACCCGACTGAATCCGAACTAATCCGAGGTTGAAACGAAGATTCCTGTCCCACTGAATCCGAACTAATACGAGGTTAGACCAAGGATTCCTATCCGACTGAATCCGAACTAATCGGAGTTTGAAACCAAGATTCCAGTCCGACTGAATCCGAACTAATCCGAGCTCAGACCAAGGATTCCTATCACACTAAATCCGAGCTCAGACCAAGGAACTCGGATTAATATACTGAATTTTCAATCCGAATGAACCCGGATTCAGATTGAAGCCGATTTATTCATATTGAAAATCGTTTTAGGTCAATCCGAGTTCGGATTGAAAATTTGGTTTGGATTGAGTCGGAATTATTTTTGACCGATTGGATCGAACGAAATTGAGAACTTTTATATGACTAGTTCGGATACAGATTTCGGAATATGTTTCGCAATATTTCGGTATGTACGTATCATAATACAAATATTTTTCCCAAATACATTCAGAATAAATTAAATATATACTTGTTTAAAAATATAAACGGTTTGATGCCGAAGAAGTTTTGACTACTTAGAGATATCTTTTGTAATTTGAATTTAGCGTCCTTTCTAATCTGAGGCGATTGAGTATTTTAGCATAACGTCATGGTCATGATAGGATAGGTGAAAGTGTCAGGAAGGTTAGCATAGTTGGTACATATTTACTTATGAATGCATACGACTTTTCGGAAAAAAGTATTCTAAACGTAAAAGTAGGTTATAAATTTATAAATAGTAATATTTTCCAAGTGTAAAATACATATGCGCAATTATGTTTAATCCTTTTTTCGGGTAAAGACATTCCGATTTTTCGAAATAAAATAAAATATCCACAATTTGAGGTTAATGAATCAGGTCGATCAGATCAGAATGGGGTACTATAACCTCAGAATTTTTGATATTTTATTTTATTTCATGAAACTGAAAGGTATTCAAGCGACAACAAGATACAAAATAATTGCGCAAATGCATTTCACATTTGAAAAAAAAGTGATACTAATCATAAATCTAAAACGTACTTTTACGTTAAGAATATTTTTTCTAAAATGTCACATGTATGTACATGTAAATATGTACCAACTATGCTAACTTTCCTGACATTTCTACCTATCCTATAATGACCGTCACGTCATGCTGAAATACTTTTCCCCAAAAAATTGAACGATGTAAGTAATGAGTACTTTGAAATAAATTTCGCTATTTAAGCTACAGGATTTTTAAAATCCTCATTCGAAATTCTTATTATTGTCTAAAAACGCTTAAACTACTTAAAAGCGAAAACATTCAAAGCATAATTAGACAATTTCTTCAGTTTCGTCTACATGCAATTAAAGAAAAACGTAGATATGACGTTAGACATACTTTTCCCAAACAGTTAGAGTGTGCCATGTCTAATAAACTTGTAAATGAAAGTATTTATGAAGTAAATTTTTATTAAAAAGTGACCATGAATACTGTCATGCATTAGACGTTATTAAGAATTGAACTTAATTATTAATTATAAATGAAAAAGGCTATGTATTTTTAATGCAATATTTGGAATAAAATTTACATTCTCATCGGATTGCATTGATCTTTGGCACACGTCTTGTTTTTAGGGCATAAAAAGAAAGAAAAAGTTCGTTAACTAGCCATCTGTGACAACGGTTCTGGTTTTATCTATCCAAATTGCTATTAAAGAAATCAAAAATACCATTTTCCAGGAAAACTATAAGAGATATGGCACAATATAATACTGAAACTGAATTTACATTCACAATTTCAAGTAATATCATGCCATTCTGCCACAGTAAAAACTTTGCCACTTTTTAAATACGAAAATACTATTTGCTAAAAAATTACAAAAAGTGGACTCGGCGTAATGAAAGAGAATGTCAGGTTTTCAAGGTTGTTAGATATTCCAGTGGGCACAACATTTGGCGACGTCTTTACGACATCGTTACGACAACTTTACGACATTCTATGTCCATGTCGTTAAGATGTCTTCACGATATCGTAAAGGCGTCGTACGATCTGGCGATGTCTTTGCGATATCGTAAAGACGCCTTAACGATAGGGACATAGGATGTCGTAAAGTTGACGTAGAGATGTCGTAACGATGTCGTAAAGACGTCGTCAAATTTGGTGCCCACTGGGATCCTTTAAACTTTAAACTAGAAATTGTAAAAAAAAAAAAACGGAATCTGTTCAATAATTTTTGTCAACGGACTCGTAATGAAGCCAAAAAATCCTACAAGAATCAGATGGAATTTTTTAAAGACCAAATTCATATCTGAATGAAATCGAAATATTATCTAAGTAATACTTTAATTTTAACTTATAATTATTGATAGACGGTGACAATACTAAAGTACTATCCGTAAGCATTATGGTTTCAGATTATTTGAAAAATTGCACGGATTTCATAGAAATGGTTCACTGTTTTTAACTTTCATTAATTAAGAATACTTTAACATTTTTTCTGTCCTTTAAAATAGCAGAAAAATTACAAGAATCACCTGGAATTTTTTAAAGGCAAAAATCGTACCAGACAGTGTGAGATCAAAGTATTATCTGAGTAATACTTCTATTTTAAATTATTATTGATAGACATTAAAAATACTGTAGTAAAATTATGCGAATTTTCAACAAAAAAAAAAAAAAAACGTTTTTAAAAGTATCACGAACCATTTCTTGGAGCCTGCCGAATTATCAGAGTAATGCTTTTTTGACCTTTGACAGAGATAAATTTTTTTACCTTTCTTTTCTTTTCAACCTTTGCAAGGTTTCGCCAAATACTTTTACAGTATTTTAACAGACCTTCTACCTTAATTATTTATACACCTAAAACCAAGCTTTCAGCATCTTCTGTCACATCTGGACTTTCCTACTGTGCTGAAAGAACCACTATCAACGTTTGCCTACTTAATAATTAACAAAGGATCACAGGGATGACATCAAAACTTTATTTTCGAAATTCCCAGACGCTTCCTAAAATACTTTAAAAACAGTGGAAATAGGGTGATTTTCAACGAAAATAGGGGAATACTTTTGTTCAATAAGAAAACAGTTGACTTTTAAACCCGAAAAGATAAATGTAAAAATGAAATAATAAAATTCAATTAAACAAGGTGACTTTTTAACAAAAGAGTTGAATTTTCAACAAAAAAATCTAATTTTTGACAAAACAGTTGAATTTAAGAGAAGTAGTTGAACTTTGAAGTACAAGGGACGTGTTAAAAAAATATTTCAACTTGTAATATACTTGCGATTTCAATCTAAAAGATGAATTTTGAACTAAATGGTTTTATTAAAGAAAAACAGATTAAAGTTCAACCAAAAAAATTGAGTTTTAAACAAAAAAGTTCATTTTCAACCAAAAAAGATGACTTCTCTACCAAAAAAGATGTAATTTGAATTCGAAATGTCGAATGTTCAAGAAAAATGTTGAATTTTCAATGAAGAAAGATTTTGATTTAAATAAAAAATAGTTTAATGGAACCAAAAAAAAATAACTTTCAATACAAAAGGACGACTGTTCAACGAAAAAGTTGTTGAATTGTCAACCAAGAAAGATTTTGATTGAAATAACTGTTTTATTGAATGCAACTAAAAAAGACGAACTTTTAACAAAATAGTGAAATCCTAAACAAATACAGACTAAGTTTTAAGTTACAGAAACCTCTTCGAGATTTGATACCTCGTGTTCTTCAATTTCATCCACGTGTATTTCTTCGACATCATCATCCTCGACAGGATAAATGAAATGCGACTCTGGCTCAGCGTTGTTTGAGCTTTGAGCCTTATTGGCATCTATATTTTTCAGTAGTTCCTGTTCATCATCCTTCTTGTTGCTGCGCGGAGGAGGAATGGCATTCTCATAAATCTCGTCAGGCGAGAATGCAAATTCACTATCTACTAATAAAGAGTTGGGTGTCACATTCTTCTTCCCAATTCCTACAATAACGATAGATCAGAAGCGTCGATTGTAGAGATGGAAATAATTTGCGAGAAAGTAGAAGAAAAATGACATATTAGATTATTAGAACTTACGAAGGTTTTTTTTTTGGAATTACGCTCTCTTAAATGGGTGATGTATTTGCTTATAATTGATGGAGTGTCACTTACAATCGAGTCAATTATCAATTTTCATGTAAAATATTATTATTTAGTTTATAAATTATCTAAATTTCCTATTTATTTATGGTAGACTTCATAGTATTTTCCCTATTATCCTCTTTTTCTCGTGTTTTCACATAAATGCAAACTGATTTAATAGAACCCAATAAGAAAATCAAACTATTGTTGGATGTAAATTCATTCATTTCGGTTGAAAAGTCGATTGAATTTTTGGTTGAAAATTCATTTTTTCTGTTTAAATATAACCGTTTTTAGTTTTTAATTGAATTATTTTCTTCTTGGTATGTCATCTATTACATTTCTCGTTGAAAATTCATCGTTTTAGTGTGAAAATTTAACTTCTTGGTTGAAACTTCAACTACTTTCTTCAAATTTAATTTTTCTTTCGAAGATACATAATTGTAGTTCAGAATTCGCTATTCTAATTCACTTTTTTGTTGAAAATGTATATTATCGGGTTGAAAATTCGTATTTTCGGCTCAAAAATTAAATAATTTGGTAGAAAATTGAACTATTTTGTTGAAAATTTATGTATTTTGTTAAAAATTCTCCTTTTTCGGTAGAAAATAAGTTTTTTGTTTAAAATGCAAATGCTAGGTTGAAAGTCACACTCAAAAACTGCAATCCTAATTCAAAAAGTAACAGATTTTCACAAGAAAATGTAGCTGGAAATAAATGAAAATGAACGGAGTAATTTGGACTTACTCAGCCTTGAGGTCTTCGTTATCGTCCCAGAGGCGATTGGTGTCGATTACAAGCTTCACTCTTTCTCTGGCAGTGTCATCCAATAGACTTCGCGGTTCCACTTTCTAGGTGACGAACTTTATCAATGTAGCAAGCCAGTCGATCATTGAGATTCTGCAGATCATGTTTTCCTTGAAGACGCGAATAGCCTGCTGGACTACGAGATGCAGGGTGTTTGCAAATCAGGGTGCACGAACCGAGCACGTGGTCGGCATTGGTGATTGTAGCGAGGAAGCTGTTGCGGCGGGTTTCTTACTTTTGGTTGACATTTTTTCTGACTTGTATTCATAAGCTTAGTTGTCTGATACTAGACAATTTTTTGCACTAGTCGAAGATCCACTTCATGAGATACAGATCCAAATACAAACTTTCACGATTATAAGTTTAGAACGCGCGCACCGGAATGCCAACCGAGAAACCATTACCATGGGAAAAACAAAAGCGTGTGACGCCGTCGTGCTCTAAACTCAGATTATACACAAGCGCATCGGGATTGACCGTTAACTAAATTGTGACGTCAGCTAGCAAGATGTCTGCGCGCCGTGGGACGAACAATGGGTGGAGGTTAGGAGGATCTCGTTTTTTTTAAATCAACCGCTTGCTTGAAAATTCATGTTCTTTAATGAAAATTCATTTCTTTTCGTTAAAAATGAATCTTTCTGGTCAAAAATTTACTTTTTTTTGTTGAAAATTCATCTTTTTTGTCGAGAAATGATTTTTTTGGTTGAAAATTTGTTTGTTTCTTTTTGGCTAAAAATTAATTTTTCAAACTGAAAACTTGAGTAAATACTAAGATTTTCAGTTAAAACATGTATTTTTTTTAGTCGATAATTAATTTCGTTGATAATTGAACTATTTTGGTGAAAATTCGTGTTTTTCTCCTGTTGAAAAGTAATTAAATGAAAATTGAACTATTCCATTTTTTATTGAAAATTGAACTTTTTCAGTTGAAAAATCAATCATTTGGTTAAAAACTCATGTTTTTCAATAAAAATTCGTCTCTTTTCGTTGAAAATTAATCTTTTTCGTTACAAATTCGTCTTATTGCTTGAAAATTCATCTTGTTGGTTGAAAAATGATTTCTTTGGTTGAAAATTTGTTTCTTTTTTTTTGTCTAAAAATTAATTTTTCAAACTGAAAACTTGAGTATACACTAAAATTTTCAGTTTAAACATGCACTTTTTATTTGAGTTGAAAATTCATATTTTAGGTGAAAAACTATTCTTCTTGTTTGAAAATTAATTTTGTTGTTGTTGATAATTCAACTATTTTCGTGAAAGTTTTTTTTTCTGTTGAAGAGTAATTAAATAAAAATTATAGTATTCCATTTTTGATTGAAAATTGATTTTTTTATTACTCTTATTATTTAAAAATTAATTTTGTTTTTGTTGATAATTCATCTATTTTGGTGAGAGCTATATTTTTTGTTGTAATTGTTAAATCCATGTAATATTTTTGTATTCTTCTTTCATGTAGCTTTAATAATTTAAAACAGAAAAATATTTGAATACATTTAGTTACTAAATTTTAGGGTAAACATTTGCTCTCACAGGTGTAAAAATGTGAGAAAGTATCATCGTTAAGAAATAGTAAATGTGAGTTTAAAATAAATTTGTAAGACTAGTATATTTATTTATGTTGTAAATATAATATATAAAGGTTAAAAATGTTTTTTTTTTTTAAATCATATTCCGATTTAGAAGAAATAAAAGTTAGTTCAAATGTTCCTTGGATTCATTTTGATTGTAAACGATGGCAAGCCTTGGATTCGTTCGGATTAGGCACGCAGATTCAAAAATGTGTTACGATGAGACTCGGATTTATACGAATTGCGCAGTCGGATTGAAAATGATTGAAAGTTGGTTTCGGATTCATTCGGATTTAAGTTAGCCTTGATGCACGGATTGATATGGTTTTTAGGATGAGCCTTTGAATAAGAGGATTGGCCACATGGATTGAAAGGGAATGAAAGGAGGTTTCTGATTCATTCGGATTAAGGTGAAGGATTGGAAAGGAATTAAAATTTGGGTTTGAATTCAATCGGGTTGGTAACACGGATTGAAAAGAATTGAAATGTGGTTTCGGAAAACCCACGAATACAATCGTATTGGACTTCTAATTGAGAAGGGATGAAAGTTTCTTCGGATTAGGGTCGGATTCATTCGAATTGAACTTCAAGTGGACCTACAGATTCCAAAGGACTAAAAAGGATTCAAAAATCTTCCCGAATGAGCCTTGCATTCATTCGGATTAGGCACGCAGATTTAAAAGTGTGTCACGATGAGACTCAGATTCATTCGGATTGTGCAGACGGATTGAAAAGGATTGAAAGTTGGTTTCGGATTCATTCGGATTTAAGTTCGTCTTGACGCACGCATTCAAAAGGTTTTTCCGATGAGTCTCTGATTCAATAGGATTGGACTCACGGATTGGAAGGGAATAAAAGGAGGTTTCTGATTCATTCGGATTGAGGTCGCGGATTGAAAAGGAATGAAAATTTGGGTTCGAATTAAATCGGATTGGAAAAACGGATTGAAAAGAATTGAAATGTGGTTTCGGAAAAGCCTCGGATTTAATCGGATCAGAATTCTGATTGAGAGGGGATGAAAGTTTTTTTGGATTAGGTTCGGATTCATTCGAATTGAACTTCGAGTGGACCCACAGATTCAAAAAGGTTGAAGGATTGAAAAATCTTCCCGAATGAGCCTTAGATTCATTGGGATTAGGCACGTAGATTTAAAAGTGTGTCACAATGAGACTCGGATTCATTCGGATTGGGCAGACGGATTGAAAAGTATTGAAAGTTGGTTTCGGTATCATTCGGATTTAAGTTGGTCTTGACGCACGCATTGAAAAGTTTTTTTTGGATGAGCCTCTGATTCAATCGGAATGGACCCACTGATGAAAAGGGAATGAAAGGAGGTCTCTGATTCATTCGGATTAGGGTGACGGATTGAAAAGAAACGAAAATTTGGGTTCGAAGTCAATCGTATTGGGAACACTAATTTAAATGTGGTTTCAAAAAAGCCTCGAAATCAATCGGATTGGACTTATCATTGAGAAGGAATGAAAGTTCTTTCGGATTATTGACGGATTCATTCGGATTGACTTCGGATTCAATCGGATGGGTTCGGATTGAACTTCAAGTTGACCTACAGATTCCAAAGGATTGAAAAATCTTTCCATATGATCCTTGGATTCATTCGGATTAGACACCCAGATTGAAAAGTGTGTCACGATGAGACTCTGATTCATTCAGATTGGAATTACGGATTGAAAAGGATTGAAAGTTAGTTTCGGATTCATTCGGATTTAAGTTGTTCTTGAAGCATGGATAGAAAAGCATTGGAAAGGATCTTTAGATGAGCCTCTGATTGAACAGGATTGGATGCACGGATTAAAAGGGAATGAAAGAAGGTTTCTGATTCATTTGGATTGGGGTCACGGATTGAAAAGGAATGAAAATTTGGGTTCAAATTCAATCGGATTGGGAGAACGGATCGAAAAAGATTGAAATGTGGTTTCGGAAAAGCCTCGGATTCAATCGGATTGGACTTCTGATTGAGAAGGGATGAACGTTCTTTCGGATTAGGGTCGGATTCATTCGAATTGAACTTCAAGTGGACCCACAGATTCAAAAGGATTGAAAAATCTTCCCGAATGAGCCTTAGATTCATTCGGATTAGGCACGCAGATCCAAAAGTGTGTCACGATGAGACTCCGATGCATTCGGATTGGGCAGACGGATTGAAAAGTATTGAAAGTTGGTTTCGGTATCATTCGGATTTAAGTTGGTCTTGACGCACGCATTGAAAAGTTTTTTTTGGATGAGCCTCTGATTCAATCGGAATGGACCCACTGATGAAAAGGGAATGAAAGGAGGTCTCTGATTCATTCGGATTGGGGTCACGGATTGAAAAGGAACGAAAATTTAGGTTCGAATTCAATCGTATTGGGAACACGGATTGAAATGCGGTTTCGGAAAAGCCTCGAATTCAATCGGATTGGCCTTATCATTGAGAAGAAATGAAAGTTTTTTCGGATTAGTGACGAGTTCACTTGGATTGACTTTGGATTTATTCGGATGGGTTCGGATTAAACTTTAAGTTGGCCTACAGACTCCAAAGGATTGAAAAATCTTTCCGGATGATCCTGGGATTCATTCGGATTAGACACTCAGATTGAAAAGTGTGTCATGATGAGATTCGGATTCAATCAGATTGAGCTGACGGATTGAGAAGGAATGAAAATTTGGGTCCGAATTCATTTGGATTGGGAGAACCAATTCAGAAGGATTGAAATGTGGTTTCGGAAAAGCCTCGGATTCAATCGGATTGGACTTCTGATTGAGAAGGAATGAACGTTTTTTTTGGATTGGGGCCGGATTCATTGGGATTGACTTCGGAATTAGTCGAATGCATTCGGATTGAACTTCAAATGGACCTACGGATTCAAAAGGATTGAAAAGAATTGAAAAATCTTTCCGTATGAGCCTCGGATTCATTCGGATTAGTTACAAGGATTGGAAAATGTGTCACGATGAGACTCGGATTTATTCGGATTGGGCTGACAGATTGAAATGGATTGAAAGTTAGTTTCAGATTCATTCAAATTTGAGTTGTTCTTGACGCCCGAATAGAAAAGGATTAAAAAGGATTTTCGGATGAGCCTCTGATTTTATAGGATTGGATGCATGGATTGAAAGGGAACGAAAGAAGGTTTCTGATTCATTTGGATTGGATTCACAGATTGAAAAGGAATAAAAATTTGGGTTCGAATTCAATCGGATTGGGAGAGCGGATTGAAAAGGATTGAAATGTGTTTTCGGGAAGGCCCCGGATTCAATCGGATTGACTTTAAATTCAGTCAAATGCATTCGGATTGAATTTCAAGTGGACCAACGGATTCAAAAGGATTGAAAAATCTTTCTGGATGAGTTTCGGATTCATTCGAATTAGGCACTCGGATTAAAAAGTGTGTCACGATGAGACTCGTATTCATTCGGATTGGGCTTACGGATTGAAAAGTGGTTTTGGATTCATTCCGATTGGGGACACAGGTTGAGAAGGATTGAAAAGTGAACCTCGTATTCATTCAGATTGAATTTGAAGTTGGAACCTGGATTTAAAGTGATTAAGAAGGATTGACAAATTGCTTAGGATTGGTTCGGATGAACTCGGATTGGTTCGGATACAGCTTCCGGAATGATTCGGATGACTTCGAATTGGTGCGGAATGAATTCCTATCCGAAACTTTCGCCAGGGCAGCGCCCAGCGGGCTAACCTGCCTGTCGGGTTTTTGAGGTTGTATAGCCATCGTAGGCTACTGCAGTCAGTCACTACTGAAAAGTGGTACCCTTCGAGATAGTATCGGAACTTTTGGATAGCCCATACTACGGCCAGACACTCTTTTTCGGTTGTCGAGTAGTTCCGCACTGCTTTGGACATCACTCGACTAGCGTATGCGACCACATGCTCATGCTTGTCTTGAATTTGGGTGATTACCATCCCCCAACCCAAAATTACTTGCGTTTGTTTGGACGCAGAATGGTATATTGAAGTCGGGTACGCCAATACAGGCGATGATACCAAGGCTGTTTTGAGAGCCTGGAATGCCTCTTCCTATTCGTCTCCCCAAGAGAAATTGTGATTTTTTTGGTTAGACGAGTGATTCGCTCACAGATTCTAGCGTAGTCCTTGATGAATCGCCTATATCATGATGTAGCCCCTATGAAACATCTGAATTGTTTAACATTCCTGGGTTGAGGATATTCAAGTATGGGCACTTTTCTGGGCTGAGCGTCAGCCCTGTTTCATTTAAGTGGCTAATTGTCCGCTCCAACCAGTACAAGTGCTCGTCAAAGGTTTCGGCGACGACGATAACGTCGTCGAGGTATGCAAATACGTGTGGTCTCATTTCTGGGGTGATAACCTTGTCCATCAACCGTTGAAAGGTTGCTGGGCCCGGTGAGACCAAACGGCATACGTTTCATTTGATACAAACCTTTTCCTGGAATAGTAAAAGCCGTGATTGGTTTACTATCTTCACTTAGAGGGATCTGGTGATAAGCCTTGTTCAGATCTAGGGTTGAGATGTAACGAGCGGAATTGAACTCCTGTTCAATTAATATCTTCGCTTCTGCGATTAACGTTTCCCTGCGTGTCGATCATATGCTCGACAAAATTCGCAGCAGGTAACTTATCGGGTTTCGATTTTATTATATCCACCAAAAACTGGCCTAACCCAACTTTCTCTGCTTCATCCAGCAATGCAATGCCTTCACAAGTGTCAACTTCATTCTCGCTCGCGGGACCAAAAACAAATTTTAGGATTGGCTCGTCAGCCAGGCACAACTGCTTGTCACGCAAATCCAGAATGAAACCGAACTTTTCCGCAAAGTCCATGCCTAGAACGCAAGTATCAGTTAGCACAGGTATGATCTTGAAGTTGATGGGATGGATTTTTCGTGAAAAGGTGGCCGGCAGACACGCTTCACCAACGATAAACTCAATAGTGCCATTGGCCATCATAACAGCGCCTGCCTTCGAGTAATCAATTTTATAACCACCGGAACCGAGTATCTGCAAACCCACTGACCCTTAATAAGTTCTAGATGAACCCGTGTCTACCAATTAATGGATTTTAGTACCCCCTATCGCTTTACTGACGTAGCGTCTCGAGTTGGTACCAATCCCTGATAGACGATCAGGTGTAGTTTCAAAATAGTTGTTATTAATCTGCCCCTTCGTCCCCTGAACATCTGAGAGTTTGGTCAGTCCAGCAATCAAAGATGGGTATGATTTAGAACGAGAGAGCGATTTTGAAAGACGAGTGGAAACATGAGTTCCCAAATTGAATTGAGCGACTGAGGGTGGAGGTCACTCTACCCGCTTTAAGAGTTGAAACTAAGTGAGTGAAAGTCAAATTAGGCTGATTTTCAGAAGAAAATTTCTGAATTCATTCAGGTTTAGCTTCAGAAGATGAGTTCTGAGTCAATTTAGGTTTAGTTTCAGAAGATGTGTTCTGAGTCAATTTAGGTTTAGTTTCAGAAGATGAGTTCTCAGTCAGTTTAGGTTCAATAGTCGAATTTGAAGGGGTTGAGTCAGGTACATTATTAATAGCAGAAATAATGGTCTGCTTTGGAATAAAAAGAGTGGCGTCGACCCTTAGACGGCCCTTTATTAGTGGTTTCCCTGACAAATGTGCTTGCCACAATTATGGCAAAACTTGGCCCATCGAGTTTCACATGTTCTCCAACCGTGATCAGCTCCACCACAATTGAAACAGGTTGGTTCAGCTTTTGGTTGGACCCTCTTTCTCAGAGATGGACTCCGTCTTGCGAAGTCAGGCTTAGTTGAGGTCTGCGCCAAGCTCTTCTCACTACGATTTTCGCCCTTATTGGTGTTGGCACTCGGTTTATTATTATTATATCTGGCTGGATTACCATTTCCCAAATTAGACTTATCATGTTAGCAGGTTTTGATGCCCAGCTTATCCAGCAGCTTCACCAACGGACTCACCAAGCAAGAAGGGTTAGTGTTTTTGGCATGAGTCAATTCAGGGAAGGATGAACCTTCTGGGCTAGGAGGTGATCGCTCTCCTTTATCTAAATTCGCCGTTCATTCCACTTCTACCGCCAGTAGCGTTGATTGATTATAATCAGACAACTCGAAGGGGCGAATAGACCTTTGAAGATCAGGTCTGAGATTACGATGGGGCTTGTCCATCCGTTCTTGCATGGCGATAGGCTGTTGAAATTTCAGAAACAAACCTTGCAAACATGTCAGAAAATCAGCGGTACTTTCATCACGACCCTGATAACGAGTGACGACTTGTTCTTCAAGACGCCATTGATAGTTGATGTCTCCATACATCATTAGAAATGCCGTTTTGAAATGCTGCCATGTAGGCCAGCTATGAAAATTATAACGGAACCATTGTAGGGGTAATTTGTCGAAAATGAATGGAATCCCTATTAATAACTACTCATCAGTAAGGCCTGAAACCGAACGCCCCTCTTTAACCCTGGACAAAAAGTTTTCAGCACTTCTTTCATTGCCCCCACTGAAGGTGATTCCCCATCTTTTGACAATTGTGTCCACCGTTTTATTATGAGACCTAATATGGGAATGTTGAATTTGAGGGGTTCGTCCCCCTCCTGCCTGAGTAGGTCGAGCAAAGATGGACGAATACTGTGGTATGATGGGGTAAGGCATCTCAATCGTGGCCTGCTGAAAGGTGAGGCTGAACCTCGGTTGGCCAGTTGCAAATGGTGTAGACGCCGCAAAATTTGCCCCTAGGCCAGGTGATGCCCCTTTCGACACAAAGGCTGAACTATTTGCCGGAAGAAAATTATTGTATACAGTACCCGTCTGAACGTTTTCATGAGCTGACTGAATTTGTGTTTGTTCGCATTGGGACGATGATGTCAGCGGATTATTTCCCCATCGCCTATCCGGAGTGGTGCATGTGAGGCTAACCCCCTCAAAAGGCGGGCGAGAATTTGTGGACAACTGTGAAATGGCTCTATTTTGAATATCCAATCTTTGCGATGCGATGTTAACTCCTACCGGCACCATTCTTCCTTGATGGTGCTTTCGCGGTAATTGTATCATAGGAACAAGGGGGGTATCCTGGAACGTGGCCACCACTCAATTCAATATTATTCAGTGGGAGGTATGGGGTCGAGGTCATAATTTGCCTTGTATAAAAAAATACGGAGGAGGTACTAGTGACCGAAGTATGGACACTAGTTGCCCCAGAATGTGAAGGCATGAGCTGTGTTTCCATGGGCCTATTACTTAATTGCACCCAATGCTACAACCGGGAGATTCGAATAATCTTTGGGCAGCACTCATACTATCTTCATATAAGTGTACCTCACTACCATCACGTGATGGGGCTCTTCCCGTGTAAAGTAACACTCGGCCTACTATTTCGTTGATAACCCCCTGTAATTCGACTGAAAGTTGTGCATCGCCGATGTCCATTTCCGGTTCGTATTCCAAAGTTTGGGGCACTTCCAGGACCGAAACTGTTCTTCTCAGGGATCGTATAGCCCTGGCCCGTAGATCTTCTAAGGATCCCGATAGATCAAGCCCCCTTTCGCCCAAGTATCATCTGACATCATCCTCAGACATCGACAATACGTAAGGTGGGATCTCAATGTCCCGTTCATCCGCCATTTTAAGTTGATATGCAATCCCACAAAAAAAATTTCAAAATTTCAAAGCACCATCAAAAAACGCAAAGTTTCAAACTTCAATCCAAAACAAGATTTAAAGTATATTCACATCAATCAAGGTAACACAATCAATTATTCTTAAATTTATCATGCACATTAAACAGATTATTTTCAAATAAATTTTCAATTATCGTGGCGGAATATCCTTGCCACATCAAAAAGGATAAAAAAAACATTTTTAACTGACTAATAACCATTTTTATTTCATTAGGGGATTTTTATTTGAGGCTGTATTAAGGTTATGTCAAGTTTTCCCCAGTACAGCCCCAAACATATTTGTCCGTTTATCCCTGATACTTCGAAAAGGACAAGCGAACAATTCTATCAGATTTGCTTTTTAATTGAAGGTGATTGTGACTTTAAAAGCTTCGAAGAAGTCCGTTCCAGCACATAGCTGTCACAAAAATTTTTCAGAACCAAGAATTCCGATTCTGCTGTTCGATTGGCCACCGTGACCGACTAGCTACAACCCCCCAAAACTGTAATCTGATTTAATGACAAGTTTAGTATTCGAGTGAATAATTAAACACATAATTAAAATGAGTGGGCCTTCGCCCCACTCAACAAGAGTTATTGTCTGGAAACGCCGACGTCTCATACCGCATGACAAGTACCGCCATTTTGACCGCGACAAAACTTTCTTTATATAGAGTGGTCCGAGTGACCACTTGATATTTTAGTAGCTTATCATCTAAGGCATCGAGTTATACCACTCTAGCGGGGGTCCATGACGACCCAGCAAATACATTCAAATTTAAGTTCAATATCCCGAGCGCGAGTCAACAATAATGACCTTGCCCCAGGTCAGCAGCTAATCAATTTCAACGACGTGTGCTTACAGTTCGACACACGACGTTGATATGAAAGAAGTTATTACACTAGACGAAAAAGATTTCAAATGAACCCACCTGGCAGAAGCCGTCCTCCTCTTGATCGTCCTCTCATTTTTATTCCTTGCTCTAGGGTAATTTTAGTCTGTTGTTTTAAAATTTGTTTATCTCGTCGTCACGAGGTACTCACTCGGAGCTTGGAATTACGAATGAATATTAGAGTGGCGTCTCCGTTCTTCCTCTCATAAGAGTCGGAGCGCCACTCGCGTAAGAGCTCAGAATGACTGAGTGAGAGGACGGTCGAAGGTAAAGGACAACTGCCAAGTTCAGTTTCCAGCAGTGTGGTGGCGCACAGTCACCATGCGTTATGTGCCACGCAAGCCTTCGTCGTCTGCCGCTAGTCGATGGTCCAGGGGTGGGGCTGACTCGGATCAGCACGCAGATTCTCCGCGGCCGTTTGCTCCTGTTTTTTCGAGCGCTCTCGTACGTGCGGGAATCCCATCCACTACGCATGCGCTAGGAAATTTTCTCTTCGCAGTCCCTGGTGACAGCAGACATCCAATGCAGCCAACCTCGTAGGATCTGACAGTTGTTGTTATTGTTGTGTGGAGGGGGGGGGGGGTTGATCCACACTTCCAATAGAGTTGAATATGGAATAAACAAAAGGAATACGAAAGAAATTAGAAGAATTACGGAGAATTATATAACTTGGAATCCCGTGGTCTGACAATTTGCGGTTACGATCGGATGACCTAACTCCCTAGTTTTCGACAGGTGATGAGTTATTCCTATTTTTAACTTGTTTAATTTAATGTAAAAGGTAAGGTGAGTTTATGAAAATTACTAGTAATATAGAAAATTAATCAGGAAGTTATGATTTAATATTAGCTGTCGAACTCTCATATTCGAGGCTAATATTTTATCTAGAGTTTTTGAGTTGTTATTGATGTTGACAATGTATCAATTAAATACAGTAAGAGAAATTACAACAAATACTAGAATTCTTTGTGAATAATGCCCGTAAAACTCTTCTATTATTGGCTAGTATAGTAATGTTCGCTGACAGCCCGTGGATTTCATCCGTGATTCCAAACTCATATTCCCAGTAAAATTATTTTTGAAGCTAAATTTTGTAGTTTCGACATGTATTTGTGCGGGGTACGAACTACACTGTCACAATTTATAATTAAAATCTGAAGGTTAACAACCACCGCAGGGTCCCACTGGGAGCAACTTTCATCTAAAAAATGACATCGGCTCCAAGTAGGATCGCGGTAAATCCCATTCATGGCCACGTCTCGCAAACGTGAGATAGGTGGTGCCAGGACACGACGAAATCACAAGGACAGGCCGGCGAAACTCTCGCGTGTTTTGAGGACACGAAGCGACCCAAGGATGACAGCTTTCTGCATCCATCTCGCAAGTGCCGTGGCATATTTTTGGTATATATATATATATATATATATATTTATATAGACTGTGTAAAGATGTTTGGTCCTGGGCGCTAGTTTGATGTCCGGTAGTTTGCTCTGATTGGTTACACGGCAGTGGGCGCGGCTTGCCGGACAGCAGCAGCGTGTACGGCATTCGACTTATGCTGCGAGGGCTGTTTGATAAGTCAGTGACTTTTTGAATTTTTTGCCCAGAAACTTTAAATGCACCAGTGATCCCGTCAACCCCATCTATGAATAGACTACTCGCAAATTTTGAGCAAGCTGGTTCATTTATTTTGTGTTTGATAGCCATTGAAAGGAGAGAACCTCGTGAATGTTCACGAAAATGGAATAAAGTGAATTGCGTGTGCTGATTAAGCATTATTTTTTGCGTAAAAACCCATCACTGAAACCAAGGAAAGACTTGATAAATACTACGGGAACTCTGCAGTATCATTTTGAATGGTTAAGAAGTGGTTTACTGAGTTCCATTGTGGTCGTACCAGCACGAGTGACGCCGAACGTTGAGGTCACCCAAAAGATGTCATCACGCCAGAAATCGTCGATAAAATCCATGGAATGATATTGGACGATAGGAGAATGAAAGTTCGTGAATTGGCTGAGGCTATAGGCATCTCAACTGAGTGGGTACATCACATTTTACATGAATATTTGGATATGAAAAAGCTATCCGCGAGATTGATGCCGCAATTGCTCACATTCGACCATAAGCGCAACCGTGTGCCCCCTTCAAAGGAGTGTTTGGCGATGTTCAGCCGCAATGCGAACGAGTTTTTGTGTCGTTTCCTAACCGTGGACGAAACATGGATCCACCACAATACACCAAGGAATACCAAGGAACAATACAAAAAGTGGGTTTTCTTCGGGTGAACGTGCACTAAAGAAGGCCAAGGTCGGTCTGTCGGCCAACAAGGTCATGGCCACAGTTTTTTGGGATACACGCGGTATCATTCACATCTATTACCTTCAGAAGGGTAAAACGATCAACGGCCAATATTATTCAGAGCTTTTGGACAGATTCGATATTGATTTGAAGCAAAAACGACCGCATTTGTCGAAGAAAAAAGTGCTGTTCCATCAGGACAATTCAAGGGTGCACACGTGTGTGGTCACGATGGCAAAAATCCATGAATTGTGCTACGAACTGCTACCTCATCCAGCATATTTTCCAGATTTAGCCCCCTGCGACTATTTCCTGTTTCCAAACCTGAAGAAATGTCTGGGTGGCAAGAGATTTGGGTCGAATGAAGAGGTCATCACGGGAACAAACGCCTATTTTGTGGGCCTTGAGAAAACCTATTATTTGGAAGGAATATAAAAATTGGAAAAACGATGGACTAAATGTATCGAGCTAAAAGGAGATTATGTTGAGAAATAAAACGCTTATTTGCTGAAAAAAAATTTTGTCTTCAAAAAGTCACTGACTTATCAAACAGCCCTCGTACTACGATCAACTCCCGACACAAGACCGGTTTCGGACATGGCTTGCATTGGGTTTGATCTTCATTTGGGGGAATCCAAACGTAAATAGGTTGGGTCACAAGAACCATTTCTGATAGATTTAGACTCATGACGCAACCTGAGTTTCGTAATTAGAGGAGCCCCACCGCTCCTCTCATCAAGAAACTTCGGAGGCCATCAGTTCTAGGAACGTTATAAACCAACGGGTCTTATATCGAGAGTTGAGTGTACTTTTATCAAAGAATTCATATTTGACGATTCAAGTTTTTAAAAAGTTCGTAGGATACTTAATACGTTTAACGTAAATGATTTTACCTCCACAGGGCCTCGTCTTAATAAAAAGAACAGTGGCTTGCAGAATCGCAAAAACAGGGAATCATACAGAAAGTTTCTGAGCCATGTGCTGAAAACGGCTGGCGTCGTCTCGATCCAAGATTTTAATAAGGGTTCCCATCCTAAAGCTGAAGGTTCCATGTAGATCATGCCTTTGGAAATATGAACATTTTTTCGAGATCAGAAATACATTTTTTAAATTGAATTGAATTTAAATACTGAATTTAATTACCACAGCGCGAAACAGTAGCAGGAGAAGCCGCCTCGAGATCCATTGGTTCAAAAATAAGATTAGTGGTTGGTGCCAGCTGAATAATTTCTCCACTCATCAAGCACAATTTTTTATTATCATCCAAGACCGTGTTCATATTTTCTATCCAAACAGCATCGATGGGGCCGTCAAAAATCAACCACTTTCTGTTTTTATTTGTGGAAACTGCAAAAGCTCGATAACTGACTGCAAGAACACCATCGCTCCATTCGTGGGAAGCTGGATCAAATCGTCCGTACAATTGGCCCATGGTTATGGATTTTGGATTTATGACAGTTATCTCGACCTTGTGTTCATCCATCAAATTCTGGGGGACGGAATCAATTAGGTAAATTGATAGTATTTAGAATTTTAAAGTATTTTTAGTATTTTTCATAATATTTAAATATATTTTAAATTTTGTATTTAATTAAAAAAAAAATATATTTTTACTAACTCTTTTTTCGCATAGTGCTAAAGCCTCTGCCAGCATTTTATAAGCTGTCGATTTCCCCCCGAAAGGATATCCAACGATCATAAATCCATGGCGCACGATCATCATTTCGTAAATCTGTTGAATTTTTTCTAGAAAAGCTGGAGTGCATTGTATATTTGCTGCAGCACATGCTTCATAAGTACAAGTATTTAAATGAGTGTAATCTGGTTCTGGTAATACGACATTTGGGAAAAGATCTGACGCGATGCCCTAAAAATTCGGAAAAATATTATTTATAATATTAATATTTATAAAAAATGTTTTGTTATTGTAAGAGACCGGTTTTATAATCGAGAAGAGTTCTTAAAAGGGGACTCAACAATTTTTTTCATATATTTTCTTTGGTCAGGCAGTCCTCAGCTTTCTCAAGAGAGGACGTGAGCCTTCTTTCAAAATATTTACACATTTAATCGATAGAAAGTAATGTTTTCATGGAGTGATGCCCAGAAAAAGTTTCTTCAAGGAAAGTTATATTTGTTGAAAGAAAAATCAATTTAGAACTAAAAACACTGTAATTATCTATGAAAGAAACAAAAATTAACCAGTTTTTCAGTTAAATAAATTATGTCCATCAATTGATGAGAAAAAATTCTATTTGGAACTATTGAGATTTGAAATGTGAAGCTTACATGAAAGAGTGGCAGATCTGGGCTTAAGAATTTCGGTAGATTGACGTCTTTGATGCTCCGTAGCATCAAGATATCTTCATTTTCGTTTGGGTATTTCAGCTTGAGGTTGCCAGCAGCCACAAGAACCGATTTAACGGCTCTCATACCATAGTCGTAGTGGTTTTGGGTCGATAGTTGCTCTGAGCAGAGTTGATAGGCCATTACGATTTTTACAGACAAGGGTCGAGCGTTATAGAATCCATAAGAGTAAAGTGTATTTTCTGCTATCAAACCATAATCTGGCACCTTTCATAAAAGAATGGATCAATTAAAAAAATATGTCGAATACTTTTTAAAAATCTTTATCAGGAAATATCTACTCTAGATTTAGTTGAATAAGAGTATATTAAATCAGGGATATGTATTTAAAAGAATAACAAAACTAGAAAATTTGTAGGTTGAGAAGAAAAATAGGAAAACTCAAGAGGTATAGATGAACCGGATAAGAATAATTGAGAAAAGAATGGAAGAAAAGGAAGCAGAGAAGAGATGAGTTGCAATGTGCTGATAAATGAACCAAAAGTAAACAAAAGAAACATAAAAAAATAGATAGATTTAAGGGAAAGTTTAGAAAGAAATGTAGAAAAGGAGAACTAAGGAGTGTCGGCATACGATGATGAATGGAAGTGCCATTGAGCAATATATTTGGAATATCTAAAAGCGAGAAATATAAAGATGACTATTGACTACATTGAAAGTATAAACATAAAGAATGAATGCTGGTCTAACTTGGAAGAAAATGATGGAATTTTGGTTGAAAAGGGTTGTGCAGGAGGAAAGAAGGGAAAGGAAGTTAGCGCGGGTAGATAGAGTAAGTTTGAAGTTTTGGAATGAAGAAAATGAGAAATGGGTAAATTTACATATAAAACAGAAACTGTTCAAGAGAAGATGAGGTCGTTTGAACTGGAAGGAGTTAGGTGGCTATGGAATGAATTAAATGAGAAATTGACAAATGAGCAGTCATTTTTAGAGAGGATAAGTAATCTAAAAAGGAGCAGGAGGATGAGGCAGGGGAAGAGAAAGTACATATGTAAGGGGAATATTTGAAAGATAAAAAAAGATGTTAGATAAAAGTGTAGAAAAATATGGAATTTTTGTTGAAAAAGATCGTGCAGGTTGAAAGAAGGTGAGGGAAATTACCGTTGGGACATATGGTAAGGTTCAAAAAGAAATGGTCCGGTGGTTATGGGAAAAAGAAAAGGGAAAATTAGCAAACAAACCCGAAATTGTTAAAAAGAAAGAGTGAAAAAGAAAGAATGAGGAGGAGGAGAAAGTATGTGAAGGGTATATTCAAAAGACAAAAAAGGAGGGAGATAAGAGAGGAAGTGAAGAAGAAGAGTGGAGGTTATCGTTTTGGGTATAACATTAATAATGATAGAAACGATGAATAATAAAAAAAGGATGAAAAGTAAAAAATTAAACGTCAAGGAATACACGTAGGTACACAGTTCAAAGAAAAATAACAAAAAAGGGAAACCCTTGATGAAGGTGAGAATGAAAGGAGAATCAATAGATGGAAAAGTCGTAGGAGTAAAAGTTATAATTAATGATTTTAATGTTAGAGTGAGTTCAAAAATAGGAAAGAAATTAGGAAAGAGGATGAGTGAAGGAAAAGCAGACAGATGGAAAAAGGTAAATGGTTATAAATTGAGTTATAGAAGATGATGATGTAAGAGAGGAGTTGAAAAACAGGAGTAGATGATCATACTGATTAATTATCGACCATTAATAGTAATGTTTATACAGAAGGAGAGTGGAAAGAGAAAAGAAAGGCTAATTAAGGGAGTAGGGGCACCTAATTCAATAAAGAAATAGATGCAAAGAAAAAACTAGATAAGCAAGGAACCATGGAAAAGGAGAAATGGCAAAAGTAGTAGAGAGGAGTACAGAAGAAGGAACATTAATAGTTTTATTAGAGGAAAAAAGAGGATGAGAATAGTGAATTTGAATAGGAAAGAGATATGGCATGAAGAAAGCAGGATGTATGTAGCATATAGTGAACACAGAAATGAATAGGGCAAGAGTGATGAAGAGGTTGTAATGGAAAAATGAAAGAAATATTTTATAGGCTTGGAGAGAGAAAGATTATGGAGAGAAGAAGAAGAATGGTAAGGTTGCAATATGAGGACTGGAAAGAGATTTTCGTTGGAAAGAGATGTAAAATTAGGAGTCAAGTCAGACGAAGAAGGGAGGATATAGATCATGAAGAAATAGAACGGATAGACAACGACACGCAGAGGAGAGATGGGAGAAGATAGATGAGTCACGTTACAACAGATTTTATAAAGAAGAAGGAATGGCTGAGTTAATCAAAAGAAAAATGAGAAAAAGCAGCTGGAGGATAACAAGATTTATATTGATGGAAGAGACATAAAAAAATTTATGGGAAGGTTATAGCAGAGGATAAAATAGATCAATATTGTAATAAAGAAGAACTAACATTTCAACAAAAAAAACCAAGCTATAAAATATAATTCATAACTAACCATCATCGCCACAGAACGGAAAAGAGCCTTCAAGTTATCAGGCAACTCTGTTCTGCCAGCATATCCAGGATTCATTGTAATGAAAACAGCACATGTTGGATCCAAACCAATTTCAGTTCCCTCGAAAACAAGGGTTGATTTTCCAGCATTGATTGCCCTTTGAATTGTTAAGATCTGTTGTGCAACCACAGACAAGACTTCGAGGTCAATTCGGTTGAATTCATCAAAACAAGACCAAGCTCCAGAGGAAGCAAGACCCTGAAGAATTATAGTAAAATAATGATAAAGGAAGGTCAAAGTTATGAGTTGAAAAAATTTCAAATTAACTTCAAGGAAAGAAACCTACTTTAAAGAACTTTCCTAAAGCGATATAATCTAAACCGTCTGAACAGTTAAAGACTACACATTGTTTGGCGACAGCCTTTGCTAAATCTTTTGTGGTTTCTGTTTTTCCAGTTCCAGCAGGGCCTTCTGGAGCCCCACCAAGATGCAAACTTAAAGCTCCAAAGAGAGTCCGATAACATCTATCTGTTAGTGGAGTTATAACTAAGCGAGAAGTGTTTCCCAGATATTCGTAACCATATTTTAAGGAAGAGTTGATCATCATTGTTAACATATTGTCATCCTAGAATACATTTTTTTAAATAATAAATAAAAATGTAAAATTATAGTTAGGGCAAATCTGCAAACTACAACTAGATAACTAATGAAAATTTGTCTTACGACCCAGTAATAACGAAGTTGACAAAGCCACTTGAAATCTTTATCATTTTTGACATTCTGTTGATGAATTTCTACTAATACGTCTCTAGCATGAACGTCTATCGTTACTAAAGCCTCTGTAATCAAATTCGATTTAATTTAATCATGCGATTCTCTTAATTTTAAATATTATACTCCAAAATTTGTTAAACCTGACCTAATGTGGTCCGATTTTGTTTTGAGAGCTTTCCTCGAACGAGGATAACGATTTGGTTAAGCTCGCAATTACACACGTCTATATAATTTTTTAAGCCATCGGCTATAGGAAAAGCGGCTGTGATGTCAGAAGTCCAATAAAGTTGTGAGATGCATAGAATTGTTTGCCCTGGCCAATCGAGGACCCATTTGTTTCGAGACTTTTTGAGATAGTCATCCTTTGATCGAATGACCTTGAAAAAAATTTAAATAATAATTCATTCAAATGAAAAGGCACTCAAAATTTAATTATGAAAATAAATCAATTATTGATATAAAAAAACAACTAAAATCTTACTTGAGCTCTAACACTTTTCTTCATGGCAATTTCTAACTCGACCAACCATTTTTCCACTTGACCTCTTGCTGCTGCAGTATCGATTACATCCTCCAGGGTTATCTGTTCATCTTCAGAGGATTTCATCATCGTCACTTCCATCTGGAGTGTGAAACTTAATTTTGCGATTCCTTCGAAGCATTTTTTCAAATGGGGTTGAACCCTAATTGTATGAAAAGAGAATTTTTTAAATTGATACTTTTTTCGAACCGATTGTTTTTTATACGATATTTTTTGCGACATATACATTTTTTGTTATAATATACCTCGTTGGATCCTTTGTTTCAGATAAAATTTCCAATAATTCGTCGTTGGAAAGGAAGAAAAATCTGGGGAAGAATAGTCTCTTCTTTTCGAGATAGTCATTAAGGCCTTTTTGAATTAGGTCCAGCAAGTTTGTGGATTTCTTTAGACGATCTAACATCTTCTCAATATCTACCACAGACATGACTTTTGGATCAGCTACTACCGATGACATTATGTCCCTCCAAATCTGTGGAAATAATTTGTGACCATTTAATAAATTACCTTCACTATTCTAAATTAATTAAGTTGCTGAAAAGAAAAAATTAGTATCAATTATTAGCCAAAAAAATTGGTAGTACTTTATCAACAGCGCTAAAGCGACGACCCTCTTCTGGCATTTGTTGCTGGATATCAGGGGAAGAAAATATGGGCTCTAAATACATCCAAGTAGCTTGAACTTTAAGCCAATAGTCCATAATATCTTGTAGCAAATGTAGCTTGACTTCCCAGTCTCTAAAAAAGTAGGTCCAGGGTAAAAATGGCTTATTATTTAAAACTAGTCTAGTAGTTATTCTTAAACCTACAGTGTTTCTTTTTCAAATGGTTTTATGTAGAGAGAATTCTTCATGGTTTGAGCCTTAGTTAGATGATCATCAAGTAGTAATTGAATATCATCGATACTAGCAATCACATAGGTTCCAGTATCCCGATATGAATTCACTGAAAATTCTATTTCGGTCCAATCCGCATGCATTTTGAGTAAAGCTTTCTCTAGATTATTTTCTTTCGTTGCAGCTTCGGATATGCCTTCAAATTTGGGTACATATTCGTCCAGTCCAAAGTCGACTATCTTTAAATATTTCAAGTATTTGATGTAGCTTAAGATTTTGAATTATATAAAACAATTTATAATGGAATTAAGCAGACAAGAAAAGTTGTACAAATCTTATAAATAAAGAAAAGTTAAGAAAGAAAGTTGCGCGAAGAATGAAGAAGGAAGAGGAAAAATGGGACAGGAAATAACACAAAGGTAAGAGAAGACCATTTTTGAGAAATTGTATGGAGCTGGAAAAGCCGAAGAAATTTTAAGAAGAGTTAAAGATTATATAAGAGAAAGGTAGATATAGAAAATATTTTGAAAACATTTAGGGAAAACTGGGAAGGACTAATGGGGCTGTCCATAAACTACGTTATCAATTTTGGGCTATTTTTGACCCCCTCGTTGACGAACGTAGTTCTATCTAGCCCCCCCCCCCCCCAACAGTAACGTAGCTGGAAATTCTCTGAAAACAAGGGAAATAGGGGGATTTTTGATGAAAATAGGTTAGTAATAGGAAAATACATTCTTTTAAATAAAATTAATTAAATATCATATCAAATTCAATATGAAACGCTTTAAATTCCTAAGATTTCAAGTCCAAATATATTACATTTTCAACAAAATACTCGAACTTTTAACCAAAAAATTAAATTCTCAAGCCAAAAAGGCAAATTTTTTGGAAGGCAGTTGAATTTTCAACAAAAGAGTTAATTTTCATCCGAAAATGATAACTTTTCCAAAATAAAAAATAAATTTTCAATCCTAAAGAACGAGTTTTTAATGAAACAGTTGAATTTTTAACCAAACAAGACGACTTCATCAAAATAGTTGAATTTTCAACCTAAAAAGATGGGTTTTCAACAAAATGGTAGAATTTTCAAACCAAGAACATTATTTTAAACTAAGAAAGATCACTTCTACTTCTACTAACTAACTTTTAACAAAATAGTTAAATTTTCAACCAAATAGATGAATTTGCCACCAAAAAAGAATAAGTTTTAACGAAATATATTGATTTTCTATCAAATAGTTGATTTTTCAACTTATAGAGGATACATTTTCAGATAAAGAATTAAATTTTAACAATAAAAAAATCAATTTTCAACACGAAATTAAAATTTTCAGTTATTGTCGTGATAGCAAAAAAATTTATCTTTAACAAAGAAGTTTAACTTTTAACCAAAAAGTTGAATTGACAACCAAAAAATATGAATTTTCAACCAAATAGTTCTATTTCGATATTTCAACCAAATATTATATATTACATATAACCACTATTATATAACAAAATATTATAATATATATTTGCACTAACATTTTAATTTAGAGTGAACAACCGTTGAGTTCAACCAAAAAATACAAGTTTTCAATAAAATAGTTGAGTCTTCAACCAAAAAATTAATTTACAACCAAACAGTTGCATTTTGCACGAAAAAGATTAAGTTTGAACCAAATAGTTGAACATTCAACTATAAAGGTCAATTTTCAATTAATAATATCAGTTTTCAACCATACATGGAACCAAAGAGATTAATTTTCTAAAAATAGAATAGTTACATTTTTCACTAAAGAGATAAATCTTCAACCCAAAAAGGGAATTTTGAACAAAGTAGTCAAACTTTCAACCAAGTAGTTAAAAATTGTTTACTAAAAATGTATGGCTTTTTTAAAAAATAGTTACATTTTCAATAAAATAATTAACTTTTCCGCAAGAAGTAGAATTTTCAACCAAATAAGATGAATTCCGAAAAAAATTTAATAGTAGACTTTTCAACAAAAAATAGTTAAGTTTTGTTGTTGGGTTCTATTCAGTTCGCATTTAAGCGAAATAACAAGAAAAAGGGGTGAAAGGGGAAGTTTCTTGAAAACAGGGGGAAAAATAAGAATTCTTGAAAAAAGGGGAAAAGCGGGGAATAGGGGAAACAGTATGAAGTCTAAAATCTGAAAGTGATTTCAAAACTTATTAAGTTATCATTGAACTGTACCGTTGTAGGGAAACTCAACCGTCGAAAAATTCGCAACATTCGCAAACTTTGTTCAAAATTATCATCACGAAACGTACTAAATATTATCTAAGTTCGTAGCCTTACTTCCACTAACCGGCCCCCCTTCCCCTGTTACCTATTATAGTTTTTGGAGAAGGAGAAGATAAGTGAGGTAAGGAGAAAAAAATAATTGAAAGAGTTAGAACAAGGTGTAGAATGAAAAGCGGTAAAAATGGATAAAAATATATTGTAGAATGGTAGAGGTACCTTTATAAGGAAAGGAGAACAAAAGAGGAAGAAAAGAGGAAAAATGAAGACTGAAGAGATTGTTAGAAAAAAAATAAGATTGAAGAAAAAAGATGTGCCTTAATAAAAGCGAAAAGAATAAGGAAAAATAGAAAAAAAGCTCACCTTAGCCAGGGTCATATGCTCGTCGACTTTAATAGGAAACCCAACAATTTCTGAGACTTGCTCCCAATGGCGGCTTTTCATGCCCGGATTTCCAAGAGTCAATATCAAAGGCATATGCTCTCTAAATTCTTCGACACTTATTCTTGCAGTCTCCGCCAATTTTCTAACAGCTGGCTCTTGGAAAGCTTTTTCTAATCTGAAAATAGTGCGGAATAATGTACCCGAAACTGTCTCGATATCATCAGGATCATGAGACCCAACCATCGAGTTCATCCAGTTACTGTGATTCGTCAGAAAATCACAGGCAGAGTCGTAAAATTTTTTGTAGGGCCCGAGCTTCTCTGCAATCTGAATTTTGAATTAATATTCTCTTCATTTGCAATCATAATCTTTGATTAAAAGCTGCATAAACATGAATTTTGTACCTTTTTTCTCAATGGGTATTGAGACAGTTCCCAGCCAAACATTTGTTCCTCTTCATTGAATTTATCAATTGCCTCCATGGCAGTCATTAGACGACTTTCAAGTCTCATTGCCTTTTTTTGATATCGAAAAATATCTTCAACGTTGCCCCAATATTGCATCTCATTGCAATATTTCCAATATAATTGAAGGTCCTGCTGGAATTTTTCAATCCGGACTAGCAAAGCATCTTGATACTCACCAGTTTTACTGTCAATTATATTTCGATGTTCTTCAAAAATTGATGACATACGATGATACCTAAGAGTTTATGATTGTTAGGAACTTATCCTATCAAAAATAATATTGACACGAAAATCTTACCATTGAAAAGCAAAATTGTTGGTTTTTATTTCCACCGGGGTCAACAAAGTATAATCCGACAGAAATATTATGTAGTTCATCACTTCCCTGAGTTTGTCTTCCAAATTATAAACCATTTCAGTTTCCGCCTTTTGAACAAAAGCCCTGAGCTTCATCAATTCAGCGGTATTTGGTGGTTGGCTTAATGCTTGATCAGCAATGCTTTGATACTCTTCACCTATCCTATTTAAAAATTAGTTATTTATAGAAATCTTCAAAAGAATAATTTAATTTGAACCACGGACATTAAAAAAAAAAATTATGAAATTTTCTCACGCTCTCGATTTGCATTGATAGTCCAAAACCATTCTATTAACTAAATCATCCTTGAGTTTTCTGGCATTGTCAGCCATGTAGTCCAAAAATTCTTTTCTGTGAACCTCGAAAAGTCCAGTGAAGGCAGTGCGTTCGAATTCGACAGGAATATTTTTCGATAATTCATCATACTTTTTAATTAGGTCACTGTATTCTTGAAAACTATGTGGAGGATCAGCTCTCAGAAATTGGTCAACAAATTGTCTAGATTCATTATTAACTAAAGACATGTAGTTATCGAATTCGTGGAGTTGAAGATCTGGACCAATTCTGTGTTCTTGTATCAATTCTACTATTTTTTTACCATGCTGCTCTACTATTTCGTTCAGAATAACAGGCTGAAAAGTATTATACTTATGATTTTCTAATTAAATTATCTAGTTAATTAAACATAATTTATTTTATTTGAGGGGCACTAGCAATTTCGTTTTTGTATTTATTAAAGGAAACACCTTTTGCAAAAAGCTTCTTATAATATATTTTTGTTCAAAATGATACAAACAATTAACAGGAATATCAATATAATTTGAAGAAATCATAAGACTTAACAAAAATGCAGTATAATTTTGCTTCATTCAAGCATTCAATAATTTAAGGAATTCAAGGGAATTTAAAGGAATTCAAAGAATTTCAAATTAAAATAATTAAAAATAATTGGGAGGAGTTTAAAGAATTAGTAATTATTTATAGAAATTTGAAAGAATGTATAACAATTGAAAAAACATGGGAACAATTCAAACGAATTCATAACACTTATTTTTGGAGGCCTTGAAGCTTAAGTTTTTTTGTTTCAAAAGCTAAAATTTAAATATATTTAGTAAAGAATGTAAAGTAGAGAATATATATTATGTAAAGAATGTAAAGTAAAGAATGTCAGGAGAATTTCACTATTATATCTTTCAAAATTGAAAAATTTTCCTACTGAAAGCCTTGATAGTCAGTTTTAAATTCATTCATGTTAGATTTAAATATTCTAAAAGGTCTGGTTTCTTAAATTTCATAAAATCGTATAATATCAAATTGAAACACTTCATAGTTGCACAAGTTTCAGTCTCAAGGATTTCTTATCCAACAATTTTAAATTAAATGCTTCTAGAATCAATTGCAAACAATGAAAAATTAGGAAAATTTCTGATTATCAAGCCTTGAGAATGAGAAGCTTTTAGAAATAAGCATAAAAAATTGAATTGTTTTTCATTTGATAATCATCCAAAATATTAAGCATTTCAAACTCTACTAAAAACAAAACCAATCTCGAATTGAAAGGCTTAAACTTGTGCAATTTCAAACATTGGAATCATACATAGCAATTGGAAAATTTAAAGAATGAGTAATAATTCTAAATAAAGTTTCAAAATTTGAATGATTTTAAATTGAAAATTCAAAAATTTTGTTCTTTCAAATAAAAATAGATCAAAATTAAACTTTCTGAAAATGATATCTCAGTATTTGGATAATTTCTTTAATTTTGAACGGTTTCTATTTTAGAGTTATGAATTTTCATGTTGAAAATTTTCAATTTTTCTCTTTCATATGTTTTCATTTTGCAGTTAAAATTGAAGTGCTGAATTTTAAAAAGTATAATTAACAATTCAACATTTTTATTTTGAAAAGATTTTCATTTACTTAAAAAATTGAAATTTCAAATGGTTTGAGTATAAATAAGTTTTAATATCACAATTCTTGGTGACTCAAAATTTTTTCAGTTTTATGTAAATGAAGATTGAAATCGTTCAATTTTCAACGTTAGGTAGTAGACACTTTTTCACTTTTTATGGTTTCCATTTAAAATTACTATTTATTTTGAACTTTTTTTTTAGAATAATTCATTTTTAAGGCTTTATAATGGACATTTCTTCATTTTCAGAAGAGAAAATGACCGTAAATTTATTGTTTTGTCTTCAAAAGATTTGCCTAATCAACTTTAGCGTTAAATAATAATTTTTCATGTAGGAACAATGACAAATTGTACAATATAAGAAATATTGACTTTGAAACGTTCGATTTAATTTTCAATTGCAAATTGGCAAATTTTAATAGATTGGATCTAAACATTATTTAAATTCTAAAGTTTTATATGTTATATTATTGAACTTGGAATGCTTTTAATTATAAACAATATAATTTCAATTTACTTGAATTTTAAATTATCCAATTTTCAAAATTCTAATCTGAAATTTTATTCCATTTTCAACGTTTTGAAATTGTTCTACTATTTTCGAAATTTTAATTTAAAATCATTCAAGTTCAAGATTCTTCAATTCAAAATAAAATTGTTCAATTTTGAATGCTTTGAATTAGAAATAGTATAACTACAACTCCTTTCTAATGAAATTGTCGAATTTTGACAATTTTAGTGTGAAATTTTTCAATTTTGAGAGCTTTTGATTACAATTTATTTTATTTTAAACGATTTCATTGAGAATTAATACATGTTCAATTTCTTCTCATTCTATTCCAAATATTGTCGTTTTTTTAATGTTACCTGATCTACAATTGTTTGGTTTGGAACGTTTTCAATGCAAAATCGTACAATATATTTTTATTAAATTTCCAACGGTTTCAAGTTCAAATCATTAATTATTCTTTAAAAAATATTATAAGCTCTATATTTAAACATTTGTTTTGTGATAATTTCTCAAATTGTTTATATTTTAAATCTTTAATGCTATACAATAAAAATATAGAGACGTGAGAGCGTGCTTCGCGCGTGCGATTCCTGATATTTTAATTTATACCAGAAAGTCAGAATTCAAAGAGGATCAAGTTGAATTAGAAAACCTACAGATAATTTAAAAAGAAAATCTGAATAAAAAAAATACGTGGGAATTCAAAAGTATTCGAGAGAATTCAAAATAATTTGAGGAAATACATAACAATTCCAAGGTATTCACGGGAATTTAAAATAATGGTGTAAACACATAGTAGTGGTTAACCCATCGAGTATGTATTTTTTTAATTGAAATCTGAAGATGGTTAGAAAATCAGAGATAATCTTCATAGTCGGACTCATTTGGTAGTAATAATTAATTACCAACAGAGACTGGCGATGCGGAGATGTGACGTAATTTTCGTAAAGCTTTGTTTCCATTCTTGCATATACAGAAACTTCAGTGAAGAGTGAATTTAATAATCCGAGTAGCGTATCAATATAGAGCTTAAAGGATGGATTGAAACCAATGCTTCTATTCCGGACCACAACTTCCAGATTAAAGCCACAATTATGATACTGTTCAAAAATAAAAACTTAATTATGGTTCTTACTTATAGAATTTTGATAATATTGCACATTTCAGTTTCTAAAGCAGTCTTATCAAATAAAATTTGGTAGAATAAACATTATTATAAAATAATGTTTTCAAAAACTTGTTGTTTTCATATACTTACTTTCGTCTGATTTGGAGGGCCTCTATAGAGGCTATTGACTGTATAAAATGTCGAATTGCAGTAAAATTAACAAAATAAAAACATAATTGTTTTTAAATGAATTTAAAAAATAAAATATGTTTACTCACACCAACGTCTAATAAATAATCGACATAATCCTCCATCGATCTCAAACAAAGATTTTGCAATTGGCTTTCCATAATAAAGGCGAGGCAATTATAGAATCTTAACATCATGCTCTCATCACTAGGATCTGGTAAAATTCCTTTTTTGCTAGCCTGAAATAAGAGTTATAATGTACAAGAAATTAATAGAAAACGTTTTTAGATATATATTGCAAATTTATTCTTTTTCAAAGTCAAATAAAACCATACAAAATTAGCGCAGACCACTTATTACCATCCTAAAATTTGCCTTGCACCTTATCTTACAACTAATTTTATTATTGATAGTACTATCTATTACTATATTTTTCAAATAAAATTGTAATACCTTCAACATTTTTTTTAACTACGTCACGCTATTTTGAAAACTTATTCCATCCCTCCCCTTCTACGTCACAGATAATCACACAAAGCTTGAACTCCCAGGTGACAAATACGTACACGAATTTTCAACAAAGGAGTCGAATTTTCGAACAAAAAAAAATGGCTTTTTAACAAAATTGTTGAATTTTCGACAAAATTATCAATTTTTCAACAAAATAATTAAATTTTCGAGCACATAGTTGAATTCTCAAGTCAAAAACACGAGTTTTTCAGAGTAAAATTGAATTTTAAATCCAATAGGAAAAATTTGTTGTTTAAAAGGACGAATCTTCAACAAAAGATTAAAATTCCAAACACATTAATTCAGTTTTCAACAAAATAATTGAATGTTCAACAAACAGTTGAATTTTCAACTAAAATGATGAATCTTTAACAAACAAAAAATGAATTTTTAACAAATAATTTTAACTTTCAACCAGGTAGTTGAGTTTTTTTATTAAAAAAGATTAATCATCAACGGAAAATATAAAAGTTGATATTTCAACCTAAATTTTCAACGAAATAATTGAATCCTCATCCAAAAAAAAAAATTTACTTTTAAATAAAAAATATTTAAATTCAATCACAAGAGACGAATTTTCAACGAAATAGTTGAATTCTCAACAAAAACAGATTCATTTTTAACCAAACAGTTGCATTTTTAACCAAAAAAAGATAAAATTTTTCAGTCAAAGGAGAAACTAAATTTCAACCAAATTGTTCAATTTTTAAACCCAAAAGGCATATTCTCTTGAAAACAGTTGCATTTTCAATCCGAAAATACAAATTTTCAACCAAAAAAGATGAATGTTCGATTTGCAAAAAAAAACGAATTTTCAACAAAATAGTTAAGTTTTCAACCAAAAAGATGGATCTTCAACCAATAAAATAGATATTTAACATAGTAGTTCAACTTGATACCAAGTAGTTGAATTTTCAACCAATAAAATTAATTTTTTAAAATGTAGTTTCACTTGCAACCAAGTAGTAGAATTTTCAACCAAAAAGATGACTTCTCAATGTGAAAGCGAATTGTTGAATTTTCAGCTAAAAACATGCATGCTCAAGAAAATAATTAAATCGTCAACCATCAACCATTCAGTTCGAATTCAAGTGATAAAGGAGTAAAAAGGGAAGTTTCCTGAAAAACATTGAGAAAAAGAAGAATTCGTTAAAAAGGGGTAAAGAGGGGAATAGGGGAAAGAATGTAAAATAAAATGACTTGTTTTAATTTTTTCACGGATTTCGAAAAATTGTTATCCACAGTTATATTTTCCATGCGTGATATCATATTCCGCGTTTACCATGCCAGCCCATGTCACAATTCGTCACAAAACCTGTTAACCCCCCTATCCCTGCCAGTGTGACGTGGTTTTTGAACGGCTCCTAGATACAAAATTGTGCCCAGGAGAAAATTTTGGTGGTCCTTGTTTTATATTTTCAATTTCTTTTATCCGAAATTTTGATATAATCTAAATATAATTATGTTTTATAGTTTATAAATGCTTACGATTAGACAAGCGTTGTGTATTTTTGGAAGCCAATTCTTGCACAGATCATTTTTAGTTTTTGTGACCATCTCTGTAAAATACTTCTCAAAAACCAGAAGGTCATAGGCGTGGCCATAAGATTCCAATTGTTGTATTTCGATCTGTCTCATTGTACTTGTGACGACGAAAAATTGATCAGTTTCTGAATAATTTTATTTTGACTCAATTTTGTATTCAAATTTTTCTCTACTATTAAAATTGATTCAAATAACTTTCAAAACCAATACAGAGAAAATCGTTCATTGACTTTTATTCACTTACACAAATTCACGAAACCAGAAATCCAAGGCTTTTCGTATACAAGGATGATACAATATCAAATTTTTTTGAATTTTTGTCTCAATTGTTCGACACTTGACACTGTGCTCAAGAGGAAATTGCTTTACTTCATAACGTTCCTTGGAAATTGGATCCTAGAAAAAATTAATGTTTATATCTGCTCCAATTACTTGAACATTAAAAATAATTTTCAAAAACCTGATCATGAGAATTAGACTCGTTAATCAAAGGATCCTGTAAAACGAAATCGACAATTGACTTCTTTACAGAGAGTGTATAATCATCAATTGCTTCTTTAATAACTTGTGATAAAGTTTCTTTAAATTTTCTTTGCCATTTATGAGGCACCAATTTTAAAATATTATTTAAAATTGCATTCTCCATTGGTGGAATATGATCGTTATCAACTCCATGCATTATATAATAATAATATCTCAGAAGATCCATATCATCATCAGTGAACCAGTTTCCATTTTTGGAAAATTCTTTTTCACCCATAATTGTCCTCACTACACTCTGACGAAATTCTTCTCTTTTTTTACGCAGAGAAATGTAGTTATTCATTTTGAAAATGGTCTCTTTTGCTTTACGCTCTTTAGTTTGTGTTTTTTTGGGAATCCTGAGATGATTATTCAAAATTTAATTCTTTGTTCTATACTTTGAAAAATTTGCATTAATTAATTAATTAATGCAATTTTTTTGAAAACTATTGAAAAGATATGTCGTAGAAAAATTATTTCAATATTTACCTGGGTATTTTTTGTTCCGAATGTTCTGGAATTGTGCAGGGCAATTCCCAAAAGGGTTCAGCAAATTCTTGATGCAAATCATTGAGGCAATCTTTTGCACATACTTTGCTGATAACTTTTCTTTTTTTACATTCAGGGTTTTTCGATTCACATGAAGGCGGCCTTGTTTTCGAGTGAGGACATGAATCATGTAAACGTGATTTTCTTTCTTCAGAAGGAGACATTTTTCTTCCAGAGTGTGAAGATAAATTTCGTTCTTGAGAATCGAATCCACAAGTTTTGGGAACTTTATCGTATTTTTCATCCTGCTCCATTATAGATAGCTGAGTTTAACAATTAATTAAAAAATTAATGCAAATAAATTCTCAGAAATATACATGGATTCTGTAATATCTGCGTAAATTTGCTGAAATCTACTAAAATTGTGTTGAATTCACTTCAATTATGAAGAATTCTTTGAAATTCGCTTTTATATTTTAAATTCTTAAGGACTATCTTGTATTTTTTTTAATTTTCTTGAATTCTTACTCACTTACTCACTTACTCATTTACTCACTTATGAGGAAATTTTTTGGTTGAATCAGTAAGCCTTGTTCAAAAGCAGATATTTTATTGATTAAAATTTATTTTCAGTGAAACATAACAAAAATAAAATTTCTGCTTTTGAATAAGGGTCAGTTATTGATTTAAAACAGCATTTTTTTCTCAGTCTTGAATTCTCTGAAATACACTTAAATTCTTTGAAATATATGTGAGATCAGAAATATTTAGTATTTGGAAATATGATTTCATGGTGAAAATCAAGGAACACGTATTTCACAGTTTTTTTTAATGCAGCAATTTCTGAACGAGCATAGGTGTTCAAGATTTCCTTTTTTTGCTCGTCGTAGAATTTCTTGCTCTTTCAACTGATCAGAAAAAAAATTAATTTATAAATATGACAATATGGTGGCTGTTTTAAAAAAATTTTTAAAAGTGGATTTACTCAAAAAATACAACTTTTACCATTTTTTATTTCTATTTGAAAAATAGATGGTAATATGTGCTACATACTATATCTTCTGAGTTTTGTTCTTCGAAAGACACATCTTACATTGAAAAAAAGAAATATTTTCGAAAAATTGAATTGTTGCATTTTTCTCGTAAACAAGGAAAGGTAAAGAAAAATGTTCAGATAAAAGCTTATTATTTCAGAAATGTTCTAAAAAAAATACCTCTCGCTCTGTAAAAAAATATGAGGGAAAAACATGGGGCTTTCCACAAAATCTTCTTCATTTTTTTCATCGAGTTTTTAAAATATGGACAGATTTTAATTTTCCAATTCTTTCTAATATTATTAAAAAGTTTCTGCTGATATACAAAAGGCATTCTATCAGTCTTATGCCGTTTTCAATCTCGGATTTTTTCAAATATAATAAACAGGATATATTTTTTGTAGAATTTTTCTAGAGGTTTAAATTTTTCTGAACGTTTTTTGTATGCACCTTTTGTTGTGTCCGAGAAAAATGCGAAAGTTCTATTTTCAAAAAATAATTGTTTTCAATGTGAAGCAATGGTTTACTAAGAACGAAACTCAGGTGATATGTAGTACATATTACCATCTATTAAACAAAATTTAAGTGGGGTTTAAAAAAAATCCACTTTCAAGAATTTTAGAAAAACAGCCGGCATTTTGTAATTTTCACAAATTTGAAAATTTTTTGGGATCAATTCAAAGAGCAAGAGTTCCCACGTTATATGAAAAGATAAAATCCCGAATACCTACGCACGTTCAGAAAATACTGCATTTTGACCAAAACGTCTGTCGCATTCTTATGGAGAATTAACCGGTAATCTTTCAATTATTGTAAAAAATTAAAATAAATGTTTGTAGTAAAACTGCAAAACACGTGTCTCTTGATTTTCACTCCAGATTATAGAATGATATATCCAAATAAGAAATTATTTTTACACTATGACCTGCAATTTCCTTTAAATTTTGCCAGATTTGAAATAAAATTGGTCCAATATGATAATTTTTTGAGAGAAGCTAGTTCTTGAATTCTCTAGAACTGTGCGGAATTCTTCTGAATTTATTTAAATTGAGTTGCATTCTCTTGAATTCTTTTGTATTCATTTAAATTTAATTAAACTTCCCTACATTCTCTTAAATTTAGTGTACTCAACTCGAAATCTCTTGAATTAACTTGAATTCTCTTGTATTCTTTTGCATTTATTTAAATTGAATTGAATTACCCTATATTCTCTTGAATTCATTTGAATTGACGAAAATTCTATTAAATTAACCTAAATTATCAGAAATCGACGTAAATTTTCTTGAATCTATTTAATTCTCTTTTATTTAATTCTAATATGATAATTCAAGAAGAAAATTAATTATTGGATTCTCTTGAACTATCTTGAATTTATTCTCCTAAATTCTCTTGAATTCAATTAAACTCACTTAAACTAACTTTTACTGTTTTAATTGCCTTGAAGTCCCCTAAATTTTCCTAAAATCTCTTGAATCGACTAAAATTCTCTTGAACTAACTTACATTTTCTTCAATTTGCTTGAATTCTCAAAAAATCTTCGCGAATTATTTTAGATATACGTGAATATCCCTAAACCTACTTGAATTTTTTTGAATTCACTTCTATTATGACAATTTAGAGGAAAAATAAACAAATGGAAAGCATTTTTTTATCAATAGACGCCTCTTAGTCGTGAAAATGACATTAATTTACAGTTACTACTAAATTTTCGTATTTGATTTTTAAATATTTGCAATAGCAGAAGTAAATAGATTGCAAAAGATTGAAAATATGGCTATAACTTTAAAATGTATTTGAGTTACTAGTACATACCTTTAAAAATAAACCCTTTTTGGCAAGTTGAAATTACATTTTATGAGTAAAACTTATATTTAAACATTCTAACCATAAAAAAATGACCCAATTAAGCATGTCAATTGTAGTTCACCCTGAAAGTATCTGAATGTACAGCAAGGTATAATTTTACCTTGCAGCCGATTTTCCACGAACCTGAGTTTATATCAGTTTCCATGGCATTGTTAGGAGGGTTGCTAGGGTTGTTATAGGTATAGGTATGGAAATATCGAAATTACGTTCTAAATTCATAACGAACAAAATAATATTAAACTAAAGCTGCAATTGTAAATTAGGTTAAAAAAATAAATAGCCCAATATACAAAATTAATCTATTATCTATTTTTAATACGCTTTATTATAATATTTTAATACAGGTACATCGATCTATACATTATACAGTGTTGTATTTCCTTTCAGAAATCGAAATTGAGAGGATCAAAATGTTATCTTTTTTTTTAATATAATAATAGTGCAGATATTTCTTGAACCAACTTTTCTTCCTCGCAATTAGGATTTATGAATATACAATAATTAGTCATAGTTGTATTCCTTAATATAATAGTCGCATTTATAATACTAACTTACAGTAATTTCGCTTAAATATATTGGGCTTTATTTAATTTTATTGAAGTTATACAAATATTTTCGTCATTATTACAATATATTCTTCTTTTTATCCACATCTCATACTTCGATTTTAACTCGAGATATTTTTACCACAACACACACGAGTATACACCTATTTCATTGATTGTCACGTGAATTATATTAATTCATTTTATGTTTGCTTGTTCCCTTGCTGGAATTCAATAATGGCGTGAAATTATTTTCAATTTTCTCATTTCGAGTAATTATCTTCGAGTCAAATTTAAGACATGGATGAAATCGTCAGTGGAAGGTCGAGTATTATAATGTACAACGTAAAAAAGTGAAAATATTTACAGTACCCGATCAGAAAATCCTGGCCAAATTACTTATTTGTTTAGTTTTCCTACCTTTTACTTTCAATTGATTTTTTAAATATTAATTTCTTTTAAAAACGAGTGAAAAGTTGTTTAGAATAACAGAAATTGATAGTGGATATTTAATGAAAAAAACTGAAAATTTGTTTTGGTAAATTTTCAATCAGCCGAATTTTTTATATTTTGATAAAATTCTTTCAACTAACGATGAGAGCTTTTAAAAATAATTTTCGGGATTCATGTTATATTTATGAAATTCAATCAAAGGCTTTAATCATTTTTATGTTATCCAAATTTAGAATTTAAAAAATAATTGTACCTATCATTACTGAATGAAATAATTTTCATAAGAACGTGACTAATATGATTGTAAAGAAATTGTGAATAACCAATTCCAAATAAAGAAATTTCAATTTCAAAATGGACATAAGAAATTATTTGTTCTACGCTCACCGAATTTCGGTGAGGTTAGACACAGTCCATAATAAATACCTATACCTACGTCAGGTTTCCAATCAAATATATATGAGACATTATTTCCCAAGTGTATAAACTCAAAGAATTAAATTTTCCGATATAAGTCAAACTTTGACAAAGTGTTGTGGTATTGGATAGTAATTTTTAGGATTTTTTTAAATATTTGGATAATTATTTACTGTTTTTACAATACAGCTTTGATAGGGTTTTTACGCCCTTTCCATTGACCATCAGCGTTTTTTGAAAAGGTAAATATTTTATCTTCAAAAATAAAACTAAAAAACAAATTGGACTTTTTGGGAAAAAGGCACTATTTATTTATTAATTTTTTATTTTAAAAGAAAGCTTATGTTTCTTTTCAAGAGTTGAAGGGTTGAAAAATGGAATTTTCATTGTTTATTTATGAAAATACGCGATAAATAGACAATATCCACGAAAATTCTAAAAGTTTCAGCCCCTCTCCCTCGGTAAATATTTGTCCAAATAAATCAAATTTTCCCTCTCTAAAGTACCATCCAATAGCCCAACAGTTTCTCCAAGTTTGACTTCGATCGGACAACTTTGATTTTTTGAGTGACCCACACGAATGCATCCTGGCGAGTCGAGAGAAGAAAACATCGATTTCGGGAATTATCCCGAGTGACGACAGTGAGGAGTCGTTCCGCATCTCGTAATTTTAGTCGAAAATCCCGTAAAACGGGTAAGATTGTGCAACATTTTCGATAACGTTTACAGTTTAACATTTTACATAAATATAAAAAATAATGTTGCACAATTCTAAAAATATGGAAGTAGAATCACATAAAAATGAACGAAAAGTCCAAAAAACGCCATCGGAAGATTCCAGCTCGTCAAAATAATAATTTAATAATAACTCAAGTGAAATAATTTCTTACCAAAATTAATAACTTCATTTATAATAACATGACGTTAGAAACTTGTAAGAAAAATTAAGATTCATAGAGCAGATAATCTATCAAATATATAATTTGTTTTATAAACCATAAATGAAATTTTGCAGGATGAACAAATAAAGTTTTCTACGATATCTTTAAGGATATAAAATTTTTATAACATTTTACAATCATTTTTTCCCAAGAATTCTACATTCAAGATGTGAAAATATTAAGAATAATGATTTTCTAATTGGGAGGGGGTCAAACAAAATGATTCTTATCCAGTTTTCCACCTCATAAATTTTCAAATGGCTTATTTTTTACAAAATCACGACAATATAATAAGGACTTTTTTGGGCCTGTTAAATATGTAAAATATATGTCATTTTTTATACACATAAATTTAAAAAAATGTTTGCACTGGTATTGAAGAACTTAAGAAAATATGAGAACGACTATTGAATAAGGACCAAAAATAAAATCACTTTTATACTATACGATAGAAAATGTACTGAAAATTACAGAAGTGTGTCGCTATTGTTGACAATGTATCTGGGAGGCAAACACATTTTTTTTAATTTTCTGTGCTTTTTATGCCATAAAAACCAAATGGTCCTTATCCAGTTGTCATTTTCATATCTTCAATTTGATTTCTGTCCAAAAAAATTGTATATTTGTTTTCTTGTTTGGGTGGTTATGAGATAATCGGACTAGTGACTTTAGACTCAAGTTTATTAGTTATATTTTGTAAAATTATTTTACTTAATTACTTGATGTAATATCAAATCATTACTTTACTGAGCTTGAAACTGATGATGTTTTTTATCCTTCTTGTTCTTTTTGATTTCACTTCCATATTTTCCAAATTCTGCTACATTATTTTTTACATTTACGCAAAATTTCAAACTCAAACTGTAAGCATTATCGAGAATTTTGCCTGATCTTGCTTGCAAATTCCATTTGGGACGAAATAAGATTAAACAATTGCAAAATGAAAATTCTTGACAACAAAAATATCTCAAACACGGGCAATACCAAGCAAGATCCAAACAAATTTTGTCTCGGTGTGCCTATCTAAATGAGATATAATGCCCCAATGTAATGTAAGTTCCCGTGTGGAAAAATTTCATGAAAGACTGGTGTCAAGTCTGGCCTGCTTCTGGCTTTATCTGGACTGTCTAGTTTGGTACATCAACTTCATCTAGACCGTCTAGTCTAAAAGGTCTGTCTGGCTCAGGACTGGCGCTGATCAGCTATCTCATAACAAAAATGCTCTAAGTTCGATCAGTAATGTTTTCCTTGACATATTTCGAAAAAGTTACAGGGTGACTCAAATGATAGAAAATGAGAAATTTACAATACCAAAACAAGAATTATTTCTTGTCACTTTGACATTCTGGTCTGCGCCAGTTCTGGTGCTGATGATCTGTTTAGGAACAAAAGCTTTCTAAGTTCGATCAGCAAATTTTTTTTTGCATACACTGAAAAAAATGGTTTAGATGCACCAGCTAGACGTTTAGCTGGATTTCGTCTTCTAAGAAAATATAGCTTTGTTATCTAAATTTCTAGCTGTGTTACCTAAACATATAGCTGTTTTAGCTGATTTTGCCATCTAGAAATTATCTAGCTTATTTATCTAGATAATTTCTAGATGGCAAACTTTAGCTAAAACAGCTAGATATTTAGGTAACACAGCTAGAAGTTTAGGCAACACAGCTATATTTTCTTCGAAGACGAATTCCAGCTAAACGTCTAGCTGGGACATCTAAACCATTTTTTCAGTGATTTCGAAAAAGTTACAGGGTGTCTAAAATGATAGAAAATAAGACATTCACACATTTGGCGCCGATCAGGAAAATACACTTATAGTAAAAAATAATGTTTCCAGGGCATTATAAAAATAAAGGGAGTCCAGCCAGCGGCTGACCGGCCTTCAACTAGTGGCTGTCCAGCCAATAACTAGCGGCTGACCAGACGGTCTGATCTAGCGCTAGCCAAAAAAAAAAACGTTACACTTTTGGCTAGGCCCAGGCCAGACCATCTGGTCAGCATCAAGACTGTAAACCGAACAGTCTGGTCCGGGCTGGGCTGGGCCAGCGCCAGAAAAATTTTCCACATTGATTTGTTTTCTAAACGTTTTAAGTTTTTTTCTCGTGGGATTAAATATAGTCAGTCATAAGTGAAATAAATAATTGAGTGTGATTTAATGTCCTAGAATACATGATATTGCAGATATATCAAAACCACGTCTAGCATTATCGGTCAATCACGTATGAAACTATAAGGTGGTGTATTTATGCAAACTAAAGTTGCACGCTACTAACGTAAATCACGAAAATAGGACAGCAGGAGTGCCGCAGTATACATTCGTGACTAAAGCTTGAAATTTATTGATTTTATTTCAGCTACTATTTGGTATTCGTGATAGAAAACTCTCATCGTTAGATGTACACGTTAAGGAAATCATAATCATAATTGTAAATATAATCATAATTCATGAAACAGTTATGAAGAAAATAATGTAATTTATTTATAAAAACGTGTCACAAGGGGTGTGTAATGTGTATGGTCCTTAAAAGCTCCATTTATTAATCAATATTTCAGCAGCCATTTCATAAAGCGCGCACTAAGCGTCACCTTTTAGAAACAAGCAATTCTTCAGTAATAATACTCGTGAAATTGACAGTTTTTTTTAATGGATAGCTACTGAGGGAAAATAGCAATACAAATTTGATAAATTAAATACTTTTAAGCCCAATTGTTTTCCGAAATCATAATTTAGTAAAAAGTAAACATATACAAAATATCCATGCCTTCAAATTCCTATGCTATAAAATTTCAAGGCAATCTGAAATTTTTTGTATTCATATATGAATAACAATTACAGATATCGTTTAAAATATATAATTTTCAATATAATACATAAAAATCGACTCTGAACCAGCAGAATCAGAATTCGCGATCGTTGAAAAGACATATTATTTTGTATCAGCATTTAATCACAGTGACATTTGGAGCGTGGAATTGTTTTATGGACTTTATATTTGAATATTAGTTAATTTATTTTTATTATAGTTACTGTATTTTCGCCTACGTTTTTATATATTTATTTTTATTAATTTTATTACGAACACGCAAATGGCCTAGTGACTGAAGTTCGCTCAGAAGCCCGATCACGTTCATTGTATCATCTATTTGTGAAACCACCTGCGGGAAACCTACTGTTATTTCTTTCTAAAATAGCTTGATTGAATTGACGTAGTATGTTGCACCGAATACATTTATTGCTTTATTGAAGCATATTTTTACCTTTTCCATTGTCATTATCATCTGATCTTTTGGTGATAGTGCGAACATCGAATCTTCATTGCTACTGGTTTACAAGCTGCCAAGTTTAATTTTAAACCCAGATAAATTTGATTTTCTATGTAAAATAACTGTTTTATTTGTTAATCAGTGGCAAATTAAAACTTGAAACTTGAAATAATGTTGCTGATGGTTTCCAAGTTTAATGTAGATTTGAAAAAATTAATAATTTAAGAATTTTATAACAAGACTTGAAAATTGAAATGTATTTTTATTTACAAATTCAAAAGCTTTCCAATTTTGATGCTTTTTAAGACTATGAATTTCCAAATATAAAGAACTGGACTCTTCAGTTTGAAGACTTTAAAATGGAATGGTTTTAAATTGCATGACACTCAACTTTATATATTTTTCAATTCTGAATTTGCTGTAAAATTCTAAAGAATTTGGACCTTGTAATGTAAAACTATTAAAAATATTAACGCTTTCCACGTTTCATTACTTTCATTTTTGAAATTATCCTACAATTTATCATTCGAATGCTTTAAATTTAATGGCCGGGGCGGTAAGATTGCAAAGTTTAAAAAATCAATTTTCTCAAAAGTTTGATTCATTTGACTATTTAAAGAGATAGTGCATTGAATTTTTGGTAAATGTTCATGAATATCCTAAGGATATTCAATATAAGTAGTGAAACTTTTTTAAGAACAGTTCTCTGAAATTACTTCTTTCGAAATGACAAAGTAAAACCAACTTTGTACATGTAACTACAAAAAATGTATTAATCGATAGAAAAATATATCACATATAAAGCTTCCAAATTTAATTTCATGAATTATTAAAAATTTTTTTTCATATTTTCATTTAGGTTTATTAAATTTAATGAAAAATGTTACTTCATTTTCAATACATGTTTATACAATTTACGTAAACCACAGTAACATTTATTCAGCCACCAATAATATTTTATGTGCAAGCAATTGAAACAGGTTTCAGAGTCAATTTTATGAAATTTCAACAACTTTTGCTTCAAAATTAAGTTTCGTGTCACTGAAAATTAATGAATATGGTCTCAAATGAATTTTCAAAGCCAAATTTAAGAAATTTCAGTGACATAAGTCATTGAAAACTGACTGAAATTTCAATAAATTTCTAATAGTGTAAAACATTAGGGCTCTAAAGAAATATGCATTATTTCAATTTTTTAAATCATTTAATTTTCAAGGGTTAAATATGTATTTCACCTGCGAATTTAAAAATTTTAAAGTTATTTATAAATGAATAAGACAGAAGGTTTCGTTTTGAAAATATTCATACTTTTAAATTTGGAAATTCCCTAACTCGGTAATTATCATCTTTTTAAACTTTGAAATTACAGAATTAGCATTCCAATTCGAAGGTGTCTTCAAATTTGGAAATTCGTGTAGTCTTTGGAACCTCAAAATGTAAATATGCCGAACTTGAAATTCTACAAATTTAAATGATGAAAATTGAATTCCTCATTTAAAAATTAAAATATGATTATTGAAATAAGATTTTAAAAATTGAAGACTTCGGATAAGATGTATAAAAATTTTCTATTTGTTTTAAACTTTCCGCTTTTTAAAATTGACTTATTTCCAAATTTGGATGTTTTCAAATTATAAGGTTTTTGAAATTTGGATCGGATGATATAATTTGGCCAAATTTCCAATGTCCTGAATGTGGAAAATACCTAAAAAATAATCAGCGATACCGAAATTTCCCGCAAAATAGATATTCCCGAAATGTCAAATTCCTGAAAAAAATAAAGCTATTACCGAAAATAGTAAATTGCCGAATTTCAAAATTTCCGGATATAGTAAATTGTCAATTGTTCAAACTTCCGGACATAGTAAATTGTCGTATTTTCAAATTCCCGAAAATAGTAAATTGTCGAAATTTAAAATTCCCAAAAACAATAAATTGCCGAAATTTCAAATTCCAGAAAATAGCAAATTGCCAAATCTTCAAAATCCCTAACAAAATATTTAATAGTTTTCTTCTGTCGAAATAATTTTTTATTTTATATGGGCTATTTATTCTCAAGTGTACTATTACATATATTTGTTTTTGTTTTTTAGGAATTTCAAAATTTGGAAACGTACTAATTATGGCAATATGACATTTCGTGAAGTTGAAAATTCGGCTATTACAATTTCGGGAATAAACATATTCGTAGTTTTCTGCTCTTTCGGGTATTTTCATTTTTCGGAAAATTTCGGTTCAGGTAATTATTTTTTCGGTATTAGTTTTCAAAATTATAAATACAACGATTTTTTATTTTTGTAAGTTTGGTCAATTTTTCGGAACGAATAGACGCAGCTAAAAGATTTATATTTTTGAAACTAAAATTACAGTTCATTTTAATATTTAAATCTCAATATTCTTTGATTCAATCAATAAAATCAGATTAAGCGAATTACATGACGCAAATAGTTTCGCTGGGTCTATTTCTTGAAATAGCTTCGGCTCGGACATTTTCCTTAAATGATAAACTTATAATCACTGAAAGTATTGAATTTTTTTTTTCAAACAATTTAAAAATGCCATACTTAATTTTTTATAAACTGCCATTTCCTTTTCACAGGAAATTAAAAAAATGCCAGTAAGAGTCGAATTATTTCTCACAATCGCATTTTTTTGTGCAACTCTCAACTCACCCTAATCATCACAGTGACAAACGATCATTTCGTCTGAACGGAACTTCCGGAAGGCGGCTAAGGTCTCGTGAAGCGATACCGGTAGGGTGTCCAGGCGAACAGTTCTATGGAAAGAATAAATCCAGTGTACCCGCTTCCTCAGTCTACATTTCTACATGCCAGCTTACGCTATTTTTTCTATTATACATATGTATGGATTTTTTTGTACGTGAATGAGTTTGACGATGCGTGAACTACTACTCCGAGCTTCTGTCGCTACTCGGCGATGATAAGCGCTATTTTCTATTATCGATAGCATGAAATAAAAAGATAAGAAGAAATTTTAAATCGAAAGATAAAAGGAAATTTGAAATCAAAAGAGAGATAGATAAAACTTAGCGACTACAATCTACAGTCTAAAGAGTTTTAATCGATAGGTTACAATTCAGAGACTTGCATCAGAGCGTAGACAACACAATTTAAAAGATGCATTGTTTATCAAAATTATATTGCAATTTATAAATTTTTCCTATTTAAAATTAATTTTGAATTCATAGCTAATAATTGTACTGCTTGATTTAAAAATTATTCACTTTGAAAGGCTTTCAAATTTCTACAAATAATAAAATATAAACTATGGATTGTCTTTCAATTAAACGCACTGAAGACCAAATTCTTTTACAATTTTCTGCCTACCAATTTGAAAGACTCCAAATGAAAAGGCGGTCAAATTTGAAAATTAGAAATTTAGATTCTTTGAAATCATTATTTTATAAAGTATTTTAATTAGGAACTGGATTTGAAAATAGAAAAATATTCGATTTTAATATTATTATTTCAATGATTTATATATATTTTTGTATTTGGACAAGTTTTACAACGGTCCAGAAAATAAATTGTTTAATTTTGAAATTTAATTTCTGTGACTTCATTACATCATTTCTCAACCAGTGCATCCTACATTTTTTATCTTCAAATTTGCATTTTACATACTCTGACAAGCGACTGTTTCACCAGCATGCATTGTGAAGTGTAGCCGAAGCATATAAATTGTTTTACTTAATTACATAACTACAAATGTTTCGAGCGACAGATGAAATGTTTATGCGATGTACCATATATTAAAATTTAAAAATGTGCTTATTTATTTTTGAATAAAAAAAATGTGAAAAATTATTTCACAGAAACATATAAAGATATAATAAAATATAAAATAAATCTATATTTAGAATATTTATATTCAATAAAAACTTATTCTCACTATTGACATTATTGTAATCATTCTTATCGTAAACTCATTATACTCAATTGATCCCAATAAGAAAATAGATTTAAAATCTGGATGAATTTGTAAAATCAATTGTTACATATAACTTTTGAACTAATATTAAAATTTCTTTGATCAACACTAGATTGAAATTATACAAAATATTTTTTTAACATTCATAAATATATTGCCACTTGAAGTTTATAATATTAACATATCGATTATAGGCTTTTTGCCTTAATGCGAGTAAATATTTTGTTCTTATTAAATTAGGGATGACTACAATATACCTATTTCTTAAAAGTCTCAGAATACTTCAATTACTATCATTTGGTTATATTTTTCATTGATTAAATATTTAATTAATACAAAATTAAATTCTTTTCCACCCAATATTCATTTTTCCCATCAAATTTGGGCTTAACAGCGATTGATGATTAAGGGTCGTCCATATATTACGTAACGTTTTTTGGGCAGTTTTTAGACCCTTATTCTCCCTTATAACGCTACCGTAACGATAGACAAGTATTAATAATTACATGTAATCATGTAATTACATGTAATATTAAAAATAATTTAATATTATATTAGGCCATGTAATAATAATTACATAATGATTACTTATAATCCAATCCCCCCATTGTTACGTACATTTTATTTCAGTTATCTGATTTTTTCAGTATAAATATGTTTTCAAAAATTATTGACAATTTTTTGTGTGTATAGTTTCCGAAAACAGATAATAATATAAAACTATATTTTAGAAAAAATCCCTTTTGATCAAGATAGAGGTTTTTGAAATTTTAACAAAAATATTACATTTTTTTATATTTGGTTAATGGAATAATTATTTCAAGTTTAAAAAAATGTCTTGCATATATCTTTTCTAATTTCATTTTCAGAAACTTTAAAAATTTTAATAATGGTAATTTTGCATTTTTTGACTATTTTTGAGTGGCCTAAGAACTAAGTTGAAAACTTGCTTCGCGTTCAAAAAAATAGTGCTGTGTTTCGTCCGTTCAAAAAGAACTAATTTTATGAAAAATACTTTCAAAAAATTGTAAATAAGTACGCCATGAACCCATTAAAAACAAACTTAATTTTTGTAGACATTCAAAAAAAGTCGAATTTGATTAGAAATTATTTTTTCTAGAATATGATTCTATATTATTATTTGTTACCAGAAACTGTGAACATAAAATATTCAAAATAATGTTTAAAGTCATAGAAAAACTTTTTAATTTTTCAAACTTGAAAAACGTTCAACCCCTCGTAATGGCCAAAAGTGATACGTATTTGTGTTATAAATCACAAGTTATTCTCATAGGATACCTTAATTTGTACACAAACCTTAAAAACAAGTTAAAAAAAAATGGTTCATTCCTACCTTCTTAATCTCTTATACTATTTTAATATTTTTCTAAATTATTACATTTAAAAAAATGTCACGTAAAAGTTCTCGAACCCTCCCTCATTGTAATATGACTGCAGCAGCTCCTCCCCCCCCCCACTTCACTAAAATGATAACGTAATATATGGACGACCCCATAGATTTCGGTATCACGATCGAATATAGGGTTTTATTTCTACTCAGTGACGTTCTGAGTTGGCACATTACAAAAAAACAGCCCTAGAAGTCAACGAATTCTTTAAAAGTAAAGTCAGATATCTTTACCTCTAGGAAAGAGTTTAAGAATTTAATAAAAAAAACAAAATTCTAATAAAATAGGAGAATTGAAAAGTCGCTGTGTGAAAGAATGAGGTCGACATGTTGATGAGGTTTAAATCAATGTGTTCAAAATGGGGACGATCCCTTGGATGTTGACTTAATGGGATGACGATGCAGGAATGTGGAAAACTGCTCTGAATTTTCTCGATAGTAGCATCGCAATCACTAGCGTAATCAGTCTACGATTTATTACCATTGTTGGTGAAGCACGGAAAGATTGCATTCAGGACTCGATTGCAGAAGCCGCGAGCACGGTTGTTCCAGCCGCCTAGGATATCGTTGCCCTTCAATCTACTGCCTGTATACATCCAAATACAACATGCATTCTTAATTAATTAATGTTAATTTAGGGTATACTTTCGAAAAGATCACCGAAGAATATTGACTTAATACAGGGCCTATGGGGTTTTTCGCATCCCAGTTTACAGTTCCGAAAAGATTTTTGGTGCAGATTAATAGAAATTGATTTATTAAATTTTTTTTAAATTTATGTTTCAATCTCAACAAATATTGATCTCAGATCAAAATGTTGTACAAAAAGTGTAGATCTCATTAACAAACATATTTTTTGTAACAAGACTTTTTCCCTGAAATGAATACTTTTCAAGAAAAATAGAAAAATGAATTTTTAGATTTTTCTTAATAAACTGTATTTAATTTTGTAAGATATTGATTAATTTTAAATAAAGTACTTTGAAAAGGGGGTAGAGATGTGGGCCACATCCCTCCCCTCACTTAGGCAGAACCCCTTTTCCAGGAACTCTCATCGAGACATACATTTTTTTCATGCGACTTTTACACTAAAATGAAGATTTCTCTTTGAAAAATGTATTAAATTTGGTCAAATATTATTCAATTTTAAATGGATGACCTTGAAGAGGAAGCAGAAATGAGTTGACATATATTTTGAAAGGTGAAGAGTGTGAAACACAAACCTGCCCCTATTCATGCCGAAGCCATTTTCCAAGAGCCCCAAAAAACAACGGGTCTTAGTGTGGGGCATTTTTAAGACAAAATATTAGGAAGGTGGGGGTAGTTAGTTGATGTAGACCACACCCCTCCCCTCATTTCCGCCGAAACCCTTTTCCAGGAGCTCTCATCAGTGCACCAATATTTTTTTCATGGGAATATTCCATTAAAATGAAAATTTTCTTTAAAAAATGTATTAAGTTGCGTAAAATATTAATTAATTTTAAAAAGAGGACATTGAAAAGGCAGAAACAATGTTGACACATAATCTGAACGGTGAGAGGTGTGGACCGTATCGATGCCCCTACTCACGCCGAACCCCTTTTCTAGCAGCGGGAGTAATTAGTTAATGTGGACCACACCCCTCCCTTCACTTACATCGAATCTATTTTCCAGGAGCTCTCAATGTAACGCTATTTTTTTAAAGTGCATTTTTCCCTAAAATTATTATTTTTCAAGAAACATGTCAATAACGAATTTTCAGATTTTTATTTAAAAAATGTATTGAAGTTTATAAAATATTTACTGATTTTTAAGAGAGGACCTTGAAAACGCAGCAGAAACGAGTTGAATTGTATTCTGAAGGATGAGGGGTATGGGCCGCAATCTCTGTCCACATTCACGTCGAACTCCTTTTCCAGGAGCAAAAAAAAAAAAAAAAAAACGACGCGTCCTAGTGTGGGGCTTTTTAAAGCCGGTCACTTCAAGATGTGGGACGAGTTGTTCAGTGGAAGTCACACCTCTCCCCTTACAGACGCCGAACTCTTTTTCTAGGATCAAAACAAAATCACGTGTCCTAGTGTGAGGCATTTTAAAAGCGGGACTATAAAAAGGTAGGAGGAGTTGGTTGAAGTTGTGCGATCAACTATAATTCCTTCATCATTTTCATGGTCCCGCATTTAAAATGCCCAAAACTAGAATGCGTGTTTTTTTGGGCTCTACACTTGGATGCGTGATTTCTATTGGGGCTCCTGGAAAAGAGGTTCGTCATTAGTGGGGCACTACTCCCCCACTGTGTATAAAATTCTAGTAACAAAAAATCTAAAAATGTATTTTTTCCCATTTTCGACATACATCAATTATGAAGAAAAAGTATAAGTACAAAAAATATGGGGTTCAATGAAATCAACTACTTTTATCTACAACATTTTTGTCTCAGGTCAAGATTTTTCGACATTAAAAAAAAATTGTAATTATTCATAACTTAATTTTGTATCCTTTCGGGAGTTTTGATTGGGATACAAAAGGAGCTCCTAGGCCAAGTATCAAGCCAACATTATTAGGTGACCTTTTCGGAAGTATATCCTTCATTTAAATGCAAGTGAATAAAAACGGAATCTCGGATTCTATCGTTTTTTTTCGTCAGATTACACTTTATCAGCCTTTACTACCCTTCATCAATTTATAATCTTTTTCAATCTTTGTTAAAGTGTATATTAAAATGTATTACGTTATATCACCATTTTATAATCACTGATAAAGGTTTGCTAGTCACTACTTTACTACTGCGACAATTTTTGCAAAAAAACGCGATTAGCTGCTACTAGTATGAAAAGGTGGATTTGTTTACCTTCACTTGCACTGGCATTCTGAAACAAGAAAATATTTTAGTGAGGAAAAATGTTGTTGAGATAGTTAATTAACTGCTAGAAATCGTTATATCAAAGTTGAGATTTATAGTACTTAATTTAGTTTGAAGTTTTAGCTTTGGTTTCAAACTTCAAGTTCTAAATCCGAATTTATATATTCTTATAAGTCCATAAGTATTTTTAAAATTATCATTTTGTGTATTGTGAACGATTATATCTATATGGGCCCAAGTGGAGAACCACACATAACAATTTTGTGAGACTCTCAACGTGGGGTGATCGCTAGAGAGATTGATCAGCAGCCTGGGTCGGAGCAGTGTTGCGGAATGAACGTGTTATTTAAATGGTGTAAATGTCCTCGGCCGCCGCGTATTCGTCGTCGAGGGAGTAACCACTGTCCTGGGTCTCCGGGTAGTGAAGCACCTCCACATGGTTACTGGAGAAGTCCCTTCAATACTCGTTCACCATCTCGAGGCTGCTGAGCGCCAGGCCATCAGTCCGTTACTCGCGGGGCCGGTCAAGGATCTTCCGGGCAACTTGGCGCAGCACGGCGCCTAGTGCGCGCTGTGTCCTGAGTCGGCTTACATCTGTAGAAAGAGAAGAAGAAGAAGACAAAACGGAAGACTGTACTGAACCAGGGGCCGTATCTCCTGAGGCGATCCGCTAAACAGAAGACAGGGGTCGTAATTCCTCTACAGAGCCAGGGGTCGTCTCTCCTGAGGCGATCCGCTAAACAGAAGACAGAGGGCGTAGCTTCTGAGGCGGTGCGCCAAAGCTTGGGGCCGTATCTCCTGAAGCGATGCGCTAAACAGAAGACAGAGGGCGTAGCTTCTGAGGCGGTGCACCAAAGCCAGGGGCCGTATCTCCTGAAGCGATGCGCTACGCAGAAGACAGAGGGCGTAGCTTCTGAGGCGCTGCACGAGAGCCAGGGGCCCTATCTCCTGAAGCGATGCGCTAGACAGAAGACAGAGGGCGTGGCTTCTGAGGCGGTGCGCCAAAGCCAGGGGCCGTATCTCCTGGAGCGATGCGCTAGACAGAAGACAGAGGGCGCAGCTTCTGAGGCGGTGCGCCAAAGCCAGGGACCGTATCTCCTGAAGCGATGCGCTAGACAGAAGACAGAGGGTGTAGCTTCTGAGGCGGTGCACCAAAGCCAGGGGCCGTATCTCCTGAAGCGATGCGCTAGACAGAAAACAGAGGGCGTAGCTTCTGAGGCGGTGCGCCAAAGCCAGGGGCCGTATCTCCTGAAGCGATGCGCTAGACAGAAGACAGAGGGCGTAGCTTCTGAGGCGGTGCACTAGAGCCAGGGGCCGTATCTCCTGAAGCGATGCGCTAGACAGAAGACAGAGGGCGTAGCTTCTCCAGCGGAAATAATTACGATTTTTAGCGAACTTACTCGGTTCTCCAGTGGCTGGGTCCATGGCGACGTCCGGGTGAGGCTCGGAGATGACTGGGCGGAGACACAATGTCGAGCGCGTCTGCTGCGTGGGCTCGGGTAGCCGTCGTCAGAAGCACGAGGTGTCCTCTGTGAGGATGCGGCAACTGGTGTCTCAGGTAGATGGGCTGCGAAGTATCCGGTTCGAAGGACCAATGTTGGGTTGTTCCGCGAAATGAGTTGAGGCGGGGTTCAATTGTGCACTAAACTTTATTGATGGTGTTGTCTGCTCGAAAGCAGACTGTGGCCTTTAAAATTTTCAGATTCAGTAATGGATAACAATTTGCAAGAGGAAAATCAAATAACGGACACTATTAAAGAAGAATTTGAAGAAGTTTTCTTTTCAGTTCAAGGTAAATTAATGGCTGAAAAAATCAAGCTGTATTTGAAAGCAAATACATTACATCAGCTAAGAAAGCATTTAAATTAGCATTAAAGTGAAAAGGCAGAGTAGAAAATGAGTTAAAAAGATTAGTACAATTAGAAAATATAATCCCAGTTAAATCAAGTGAATGGGCTACACCAAATAATTTCAATTTTCAAACCAGATGGTTCAGTTAAAATTTGGGGTAACTTTAAGGTAACACTCAACCCACACTTGACGATAGATAAACACCTAATACCGTTAATTGAACAAATTTTTGCGTCTTCACAGGGAGGAGTTAAAATTTTCAAGATAGATCTCCAGTGTGCGTATCAACAAATTTGAGTTGATGATGAGAGCCAAAAATTTTATTTAAATATAAGATAAGTTAAGTCAGGAAAAATAGGAAATCCAGATGGTTTATTACGATTACTGCGATTGAATTCTAGTGATGTAGAAAAGATTTTCAAATCAGATTACACATATATAAAATACGTGGAAGATAGCAAAATTCCAACCTTAGATGCAAAATTAATAGCGAAAGAAACAAAAGAAGATAAAATCCTACAACAAATTTTATTGTGTCCAGTATCCGATAGACCAAATTCTAGTAAAGAATTTTCTGTTGAGGAACAAACATATTTTGATAGAAAACTAGAATTGTATTCCGAAAAAGAGTGTGTAATGCTTGGAACAAGAGTTGTAATACCAGAAAGTTTAAAGAAACGAGTGTTAGAAGAGATGTATGAATGACATATGGGAATTGTGAAAATAAAAGCGGTTATTAGATCAGTTTTTTGGTTGCCAGGAATTAATAAACATTGGAAATAATAACTAAAAAATATAAAGCGTTTTTAGGAAACTGCGATAATCCTGAAAAATATACAACTTGGATCTGGCCGGAAAATATTTGGACAAGATTACATGCAGATATGGAAACATGTACTAGAGCGGAAAGGTTAATATAAGTTTTTGAAAAGTTATTCGCTTGTTTTGGTTCACTTAATCATTTGGTAGTGGATAATGGTCCACAGTTGAAAAGTACTGAATTTGCAATATTTTCAAAAAACTTAGGAGTCAAAAAATCATTTTCTCCGCCTTATCCAGCTACAAACGGATCAGCTGAAAATGTTCTTAAACACTTTAAGAGTCATATAAAAAAGATGGTTTGAGAATAAAAAAACGTTTGATCAAGCAGTATATACATTTTCAATGGATTATGGGAGTATCCCTCACGCAACTACAGGATCTAGTCCAGCAAAACGTTTTTCATTGTAGCCGAAGAGAAACAAGAATCTTAAATAAACAATTAAACTGGCAATGGAAAAGTAGATTTTGTTCAAGCGGAAAAAGTGATTGTTGGAGAATATAGCAAAGAAAGAGATAAATGGGTAGAAGCAAAAGTTATAAGAAAACTGAGCCCATGTACTTTTGAGGTAAAAAGTGGGGATACAATTTGGAAAATACATGTAAATCAAATTAGGAAAACAGCGAAAATTGATGAAAAGGAAATAAATTCAGAAAAACCAAAACTGACGATAACCACGAGAGTAAGAAGATCAGCTCAAATGAAAAATAAATATATATGACAAATTACTCTGCAAAACTACGACTACTATGTCTAATGGTATACCTTAGAGTGAAAGCGAGGGTAAGCTATCAAGCACTGGCTAATGTGAGCTTAAGTCAGTCTGTTGTCCGAGACACTGTTATTAAAGTTCCCGTCAATAAATATGATTTCCTTCGGTGATAAAAGCCAGATTTTATTTTATTTACATAGCGGCTATCATCAAGCATACATTTGACTAATTTGTCATTAAATGTGTCTAATTTTATAGTCATTTAGGTTTAAATTATTTGATGTTGGAAAGTTTTGCTGCCTGTTACAACTCAAAGAACATTCACTTCCTTGGAACATAAATCAATTTAACCATATCTCGCGAAGACGTGAAAATTTTTTAAGGTTTCATAGCCTAAATTAAATACAAGATTTCAAAGATTACGTGCTGTACATTTCAGATTATTGCGGATGTTTTCTTGGAAACTGACTCGAATGCAATGTAAATATGTCAAAAAGACAAGATTCACGACCATAATATATGAGTTACAGACTATAGGATATAGTATATAATCTATAAGAAGCACTTCGTCGTCGAGCAAAGTCGTCATTGGTATATTAAACAGTTTTTCCTCTACTTGGAAAAAATGAGGCTTCAATATACTGTGCTCTACACCTTAGCAATCGTCCTTAACTCTATTGGTGACTATAATAGTATAATATATTTTTATAATTTCTAAAATATTTGAAAGCTTTCTTTAAATTACAATTTGTCCGATGTAATCCAAGTTCTATTTCAATTGATATTTTTTCCCAAACTCTATTTGAATAGAAGCTAACGGAAACTGCAATTTCTTTTAAACGATGATGAAATAAAATTTTTCGAAAATAGCTTGTTCAATAATAATTCAATAGTGAGCTTCTCTGTATCAGCTTTTCTAGAATCTAATGAAAATTTAATTCGCGATTCAGCATAAAATAATACAGATAAAAGGGATTTGTGAGTTATATTGATGAAAATTAATGAATAATTTGTTATATAGTAAACAAATTTTATGAACAATTATCCGTTCCAGCTATTTGTGAAAAAATAAATACCATTTTTGATGCAAATGACCATATATTTCCCTGTAATTATAGTTTAATAGTTGTTTAAAAAAACTTATTCACCAAATTAGCTCTTTGGCTATGTTTACAGATATAGAGTTGATTCTTTTAATATAATAACTGCAAACAACTAAAATTCAATAGCTGTTAGAAGCCTTGGGCAATGAATAACAATTATTATCATTATCAACTTTTATAAATAAAGTTTCTTGCCGTATGACCTTATCTTATAAATTACAAAACCACTTTTAATGTTGAAATCAACTGCCAATGACTCATTTCCTTCACGTTTGGTCAATCGATGCTAATGTTATTATATATCATTATTAACAAAAAATTTGCTATCGTTAAAATTATAATGATTATCAAAGCAGGTAACGTTTGCAGCCAAATAATAATCATTATCCAGGCAAATAATCAATTGATAAGACGAATCTTGCGCATTCCACGAGCTTCTCTAATAGTAACAAATAATAATTTGTTTAATGCATAACAAATTAATCATCAATCTTCAATAATCCGACTCACAAACACCTTTTGTCTATACACTGTAAAAATGTAGTTGAAATTAAGTGACCAAACATTGCTAATCCCCACGAAATCATTTTCATCCACTTATTTGTTTATAACGAATTCAATAAATGTTTAAACTTGTACAGTTCTACTGAAAAACATTAATAGATAATTGTATCATTGTTTCTAGATTTTTTCGAATGAATCTAAATTTTTTATAATGAATGATATTATTCACAGGTCAAAAATTTGTATTGTCATTTTGTTTATAAAATAAAATAAAAAAATAAAGAAACTTTTTTAAAAAATCAGATAAAAACTATGCGTGCAGAATTTTATTAATTTCCATTCATACCAAAATTTCACATATTATTAAAATAATTGTGGTTTGAAAATTAATTTGTCCATAGACACAATTTCCCTACTGAGCCGCGCAACGCTAAAGAACATCTGACATTGGAATTTTTTTCGCGGAAACTAGTGGCAAATCCACTCTCATAATTTCAGGGCTTGTAGACCACAATTATATCTTTCTCTGAGGAAAAAATAATATAAATGAAAAATGTCATTTTTCGGAAAACGCGTTTTTCATTGATATTTTTTACCAAATTTTCAACAACAAAGAAAAAAGAAAAAAAAAGTTGTCCAAAAAGTCATAATCAAAACTATCAAGCATGAAACTTTGTAAATGAAACAATTCTAAAGTAAGTATGAATCTGGATATTTTTTATTTGAAATCTTTTAAACTTAAATCCCTAATTGTTTAATTTTTAATCTTTTAAATATTACTTGATCTACATACATAGTAGCGTGTTTTAAATGTAATTCATGCCAAATTCTTGAAATGTGTCTATTGCTTCAAAAATATTTTTTCGGGCGTTATTCTATTTCGTATATTTCAATTTCTTTGGCCGCTGGATTGGGAAACCGGGAAATGACCCGGTATTCTTTATGAATGGGAAACCTGGGAAATTACGGTGAAATTATTTTCCGGTCGGGAATTTTATACATTTTTTAAAGAAAAATCTGTGCAGTTTTAAAGAGTTAAAAAATAAAATGTGTTTATGTTAAAAAAATTTTGATAACAAAAATTAACGTTTATCAACAATAAAAAAAGTTATTTGATGATTTTCAAGCTTAAAAATTTTCGAGTCTTAAAAACTGTACAATAACTGATTTTATAAGACTATTATAAATCTTTTCAAAATTAAACAATTGCCAGGTTTTTACGTTTCAAATTAAACTTTTCGAATTCGGAAGCTTTTTATTCAATTTGAAATCCGATTTAATTTTTTTAAGTCTGTAATATTTCATTTTTAACACATTAAATTTGAAATTTGTTAATGAAAGAAAGAAAAATTTTTCAATACTTAGCGATATTTGTCTGTTCATTAAAAATTAGCAATTATAAAATATATATTCAAAAACGAGGAATTTGAAACTTAATTTTTTGAAGTATAAGGCCTCAAATAGTCAAAATTTCAGAGTGCTCAATTTCGATTTTGAAGGTTACAGTCTCGAATATTTTATTTAAAAATTTTTAATTTGTAAGTGAAAGTGTTCAATTTTGACGTGTATTTAATTGTTTCCGAATTGGTAGAAGATATTTTTTAATTTTTAGCATGTTCATTGAGCTTAAGAGAAGATGTTTTATTTTCGATTTCCATTTGTGAATTAAAAGAGGCTCTTTTTCTTCTTTTTTATAATTTTGATTGAGTCGGAAAGAATTAAATTTTGGTCTTAAAGTTTTTCTTAATTGGAAGAGCAAAATTTTTTGTTGTAACATTTTGATTGAGTGGGCGTGGGCAAAGTTAGGATTTTTAACACTCATATGAAAGGTGAAACTTTTTATTTTCAATTTTGTAGTGAATGTGAAGAGGGAACTGTTCAATTTATAAAAGATTGCATTTTTAAATGTTGCGTGTAATTCGCATTTAATTTAGATTTTTTTAATGAAAAGGTGTTAAAAACTTTCATTTTCACGTGTCATATATCAAGCCTTCGAATTAAAACTTTCGAAATAAAAAATTTTTCAAGTTTCGATGGTAAAAGTTTAAAATTGCAAAGAGTTCTACTATAAATGCTCTAATTTAGTTGCATAGAACAGAGATTTAAAGGGATTTTAGGAAATTTAAAGGACGATAAAGGAGTTTGCAACGAATCAAAGGATTTAAAAGATTTTATGTTATTTTAAAAGGTTCAAAAGAATTTCAAGAGAAAAAAAATCAAGAAATCTGAAAGAATGTTGTAGGATTTCCAAAGATTTACCGAATTTTACAACATTTTAATATTTCAAGCTATGTTATCAGATGACGAAGAATTTCAAAACATTTCGAAAATTTCATCGGATTTCGAAGAAGTCAGTAGGATTTCCAAAGATTTTAGGCTCGATTCTAATAGAATTTCGACGGATTTCAATAGTTTCAATGGATTTAAAAAACTTTAGAGGTCTCAGGCTCGACACTATAATTAAACCGGACACGAAGGATCAGTAAATGTCACCAAATAGACAAATTATTATTTCTTTTATCAACTTTAATTTCATAAACATCTGTCAATTCCAAGATCTTAGCCACAAAGAAAAACATATCCATTCCTCAACAACTTCAATAATTCAAATTTTCGAACTTCGCTGAAGTAGTTTAAACGGGCACACCTCTGTTTCTTGTTACAGAATTAAGTTCACAGTTTGAGTGCTTACCCAATGGCGATCCTATTCCTCACGTTCCTCGTGGCGCATCTTCTTCTTCTCCTGACAGACATACATCTCAGAGCACTCTTGCTCCTGCCGAGTCTGCTCTTCTTGTTAGGTCCAGGTCTCCTTCAGCCAGGTCCAGATCTCTTCCTGCCAGGGCCAGGTCTCCTTCTGCCACGATCATAGCTTCACCCATGAGGCTTCCTTCTCCTGACGGATATGGATGTGGGCTTGAACAACTCCAATTTACCCGACTTAGACCCCTTAAAAATCTACGCCAGATATTCAAACTTCGAAGATACACTTTTCCTGCCGAGGCACCAATTCGAATTAAAACAGGAAAGAATAAATATGAGCGTTTGCGAAATCAAGAACAAATTGTGTTATCGACATCCGATGGTGAAGTCTTTGCAATATTGGAGAGCTATAATGTTCTTGCTGGAATTTATAAATTTCGTGGTTGCCCTATAAAACGGGTGAAACTAAACATCGAACGCCGGACGGTTACCCCTTTAAGCCGGACAGAAATCCTTAATACTCCAGTAGGAGCCCACAACTCAATAATGCTGAATTTCATAGTGGATCATGTAACCTACGTGTAAACCAAACCCCTCTGCACCATTAATTAGTTAAGAAAATGTGAAACTAGAATACATACATATAGTTTGTTATCGGAAGTCAGACCAAAATTTATATTGTAACTAATTATATTGAAAATTCAATGTTTTATGGTTCGCCAGGCTTTAATCTTTCCTAAATGCCCCAGCTAGTCATTTTCGTTGCAGACGAAAAAATTATCCGCCTTCGGTGGGCAGAATTTCTTCCCACGCAGCTCACTGCGCTTGCAATATTGAGCGCTCGCGGACACATTTGGACCTCTCTCTTCGCTCTCGGATATGCTTCCCTTGCTTTCACTTTGTGTTTGCGATTGTTTTATTTATTTTTGGAGGACTTGAATTCAATCTTAGAAAAAAATCTCTTTTACAGCCCAGACTTTCTATGAAGGTGAGTAATTTTCTACGTGAAGATTGCATTTCTTAAAGCTCTGTAGGCTTTGAGAAACATATTTTCATCACGCCACTCGAACTTTACGCTCGGTTTTCGACAGCGGTGATCGCCGACTAGTATAGAGCTTACAATCTTGATCGGATTTGAGCATTTTTTTCTAATGGAGGTTAACTTCATTTTGAAGAGCAATGTGAAAGCCAGTTTTTGAATTTCCAAGTCAAATTCTAATTCTTCACGAAAATTTCCTGTCCCCAACTCAATATTTTAATTGTTCAAGAAATTCCCTGTTCCAAACTTGAAATTATAATTCTTCACGAAATTCCCTGTCCCAATTGTCAAAATTATATTCCTTTGCTGAAGTTTTCTTTGCTAAGCTCACAATTATTAACGCCCACTCAAATTTCCTGTCCCAAAGTAAGAATTATAATATACAGTAATTCGTTGATCAAAACTTACAATTATAATTCTTTACGAAATTCCCTGTTTCAAACTTAAAATTATAATTCTTCACGAAAGTCCCTGTTCCAACGTTAAAATTATAATTCTTAAGAAAGTTTCTTGTCCAACTGTCGAAATTATATTAATTCACTGAAATTTCCTGATGCAAACTGAAAATTAGAATTCTCTTTACAAAATTCCCGCTTCCTTTACGAAAATTCCCTGTTCCAAGTCAAATTCTAATCCTTCACGAAAATTCCCTGTTCCAAACTCAACATTTCACTTCTTTAAGAAATTCCCTATTCCGAACTTAAAATTATAATTCTTCACGAAATTCCCTGTCCCAATTGTCAAAATTATACTCCTTTACTAAAATTTGCTGTCCTAAGTTCAGAATTGTAATTTTTCACTCAAATTTCCTGCGTCAAAGTAAAAAGTATAATTCTTCACGGTAATTCCGTGCTCTAAACTTACAATTATAATTCTTTACGAAAGGGTATTGTCCAACTGTCAAAATTATATCAGTTTGCTGAAATTTCATGTCGCAAACTAAAAATTAAAATTCTCTTTAAAAAATTCACGCTCCATGTAAAAAATTCCCTGTTCCAAGTCAAATTCTAATCCTTTACGAAATTCCCTGTTCCAAACTTCGAATTACAATTCTTCACGAAATTCTCGTTTCCAAAGCTAAAATTATAATTCTTACGAAAACTGCTTGCCCCAACTGCCCAAATTATATTAATTTAATGAAATTCCCTGTCGCAAACTGAAAATTCAAATTCTTTTTATAAAATTCCCGCTCCATGTGACAAAATCCCTGTTCCAACTAAAATTCTAATCCTTTACAGAAATTTCCTGTCCCACACTCAAATGTTAATTCTTTACGAAATTCCCTGTGCCAAACCGAAAATTATAATTCTTTACGAAAATCCCTGTTCCAAAGTTAAAATTGTAATTCTTTACGGAAATTCCCTGTCCCAATTGTCATCATTATATTCCTTTACTAAAATTCCCTGTCGTAATCTAAGGACTATATGGGGACTGTTGAAGTTGTGTAAAGCCTTGTTTCGCCAGAAATTGCCGAATGGGCTGCGATTATTGTGCACGAGCATTGCCGTGGCCAAGGACCTAGGACACAAGGTCGGATACTTTCCGAACAGACCACGTATGACGAATGCATTCCGTATTTCGTTATTATAAAACCATGTAAGGACCACAGCCACGTCAGGAAAAACGCTTTAGTGGTTCTTTCATCGCTTGGCGAAGCGTATCACGTAAGTGGAAGGAAAGTCGAGAAAAAAGTCGTGCTAGGTGCCTCGAGGTCAGGAAATTCGAGTTTGTCGTTGCGCTGGGGTAATCGATCTTGAGCGACGCAAAACTTACTCCTCGACAGCAAATCGAGTGCAATTGAGTCATTTATCCACCAACTACCTCGATTCCAACCATTTTCTAGCAAACATTTCAAGAGCTGCAATCAAGTATAGTCTAAAGGAAAAAATCTTATTTTCGACAGTTGAAGTTGAATTTGTTAGGACTTAAGTTAGGAGTAGAAGTTAGGACATATGAGATCTGGCCGGAAAGTATCAGACCTCGTGCTCTAACCTTGTACCTAATGTGCTTTTTCCAAAATCAGATATTTACTATTTAGGGTGCACCTCTATAAGACCCTTACTAAGTGAGGCGGACATACAAATCTTAAGCCAACTAGTGTAGGCGGTTGCATTAACAGGTAATCACGTACGCGTCGCATTTCCGAATGATGGAACGCACCGAACAAAGAGTATGCATTAAATTTTGCCGAAAAATTGCCCATTCATATTCAACAACCATCGCTATGATACGGAAAGTGTATGGTGATGAGTTTATGAGTCATAATCAAATTACAGAGTGGTTTTGGCGATTTCAGCTCGTCCTGGCAGTCCCGCAATGGCGAAAACATCTCAAAATGTGGAACAAGTGCGATTGTTAATCAATGAAAAAGTTCTTTTAACAGTGAAAGAGATAGAGGAAGGCCTCTGAATCACAATAGCTATTGTTTTAGAAATTTTCAGCCTGATTTGTGGAAAAGTGGCGAATGGGCCTTTCACCACGATAAAACACTTGCCCATTCGTTGCACCTTATTCAGAAATTTCTCGTGAAACACGGCCTTACACAACTTCGGTAAATCTTGTACACTCCTGACCTGGCTGCCTGTGATTTGTGGCTGCTTTCCGAATTGAAGTATCTTCTAAAAGGAAAACGATGACAGAATGTAGAGGAAATAAAAACAAAATGCGACGCAGCAGCTGTTGGCCATTCCGAAAGGTGACGTTAAGGAGTGCTTCTGAAAGTGGGAGAATCGCTGGAAAAAGGTTGTTGCTTCCAAAGGGGACTCTTACTCCTGGTACACTGCGAGTTCGGATACTTCGGACAGACCTCGTAAACTGAAAAAATGTGCTAGACACGAAATGTGCTGGAAAAAATTGTATAGAATCGACACATTTAAATGTGTGATTCCAATAAGATAAATTTCCGGGCGAAAAATACAAATTTCTAACAAAATACAGGAATTTCAAACCAAATTGTTGAATTTTCAAGTGAAAAATAAATTTCAAGAAGAAATGAAACAGTTGCACTTTCGTTTCGAAAAATTAATTTTTTCCTCAAAAAAAAAGGAGTTTTCAATGAAATATTTAAATTTGTAATCAAAGAGACACATTTTCGAATGATATAATGCATTTATAACCCAAAAATGGTTTTAAAACTTTGCAAAGCATGATAAACAAACTAAGCTTCCAATAAAAAAAGACATAACACATTTGGATTCTTTTTGGAAGTATCTAAGTAGGCTTTATTTATTTTTTAAGCAATACTGCTAACAATTTCTCTACGTCATTCGACATAAGCATACATAACCGTGGCCTTATATGTGGATTTGAAACTTTTGTAATTAATTATAAACAAACCAAACGTCCGATCGAAGAACCAAAAACACGTTAGGATTCGTTTCGGGAGTATCTAGGAGCACCTTAAAAACACATTCTTGAAACAATGAAATTATTTTTAAATGTTTTGCAATATCTTGGAACAAAAAATCACTTTTAGATATATCCAAAACGAACCCAAAGGTGTTTTCGGTTTTTTGTTTGGACGCTTAGTTTTCTTACAATTAATTTAAAAATATGTTATCCATAAATATAGCAAACTTCCGAATCGTGTTGTTTCCTCTCGGGTTTAAAGAACTGAAAATGAGGTGTGAAAATTTTCCTCCTTCCCATACAGTCAAGCAGACTGGTACCCACTTTGTCTTGGGTTAATTGTTAATCGGCGGATGCACGAGAAACTTATCGGTTTCGCGCGCGAGACACGGCGCGAAAATCAGGGAGGATCCTGAGATTACGCTAAGGCTAAGAGGACACAAATTCGCGTACTCAGTGGTTTTGCTGTTAACTCAGCCTCACTTAACACGCGATAAATCGAGCAAGAATCTTGCCGAAACTTGAGCAAAGACAAAATAGACTATGCAAGCATTCTGGAGGCTTTAATTGCATCCGTGTCGAGAGAAGATTAGAAACAGCGATATAATACTACATTGTGTAACAAGGGGCGAAAGAAGCAGATTTTTCCCGTGAGGGCAGTAATTTCCCGAGGGAAAAATTTACTTTTATCCCATTTGAATATAGTATTTTATTCTACAATCGACCGTGGCCACCTTTTGTCCCTGAAAATAGGGGTGAAAGTAGCATATATTTCCCGTAAACCGCATTTGCAAATTTTACTTCCGCCCCGCTAATTTTAGTTTCTCGCCACAAATTTTACTTTCGCCCCGCAAATGCGGTTAACGGGAAATATATGCTACTTTCGCCCCTGTTTTTAGGGGCAAAAGGTGGCCATTTCGATCAAGCGTGGAATAATAGTACATTATGTAACAAGGGGCGAAAGGAGCAGATTTTTTCCGCAAGGGCAGTAATTACCACAGAGAAAAATCTAGTTTTGTCCGGTGTTGCATATAGTATTTTACTCCACACTCAACCGTGGCGTGGCCACCCGTTGGCCCTGAAAATAGGGGCGAAAGTAGCATATATTTCCCGTAAACTGCATTTGAAAATTTTACTTTCGCATCGATGATTTTACTTTCGCCCCGCGAATTTTACTTTCGCGGTGCGAATGCGGCTTACGGGAAATATATGCTACTTTCGCCCCTATTTTCAGGGGCAAAGGGTGGCCATTCCGGTTGACTGTGGAATAACAGTACATTATGTAACAAGGGGCGAAAGGAGCACATTTTTCCCGCGGCAGTAATTACCCAAGGTAAATATCTACTTTCGTCTCGGGTTGCATATAGTATTTTATTGCACTCTTGACCGTGGCCACCTTTTGACCCTGAAAAGCGGGTCTGAGGTATTTTTCTATAGCTTTGTTAGCGGCTCAAATTCTGATCGACTCAATTTTCTCAATTTCACTTTCGCCCAGCAAATTTTACTTTCGCCTCACAAATTTTACTTCCGCCCCGCTAATTTTAATTTTGCCCCGCAAATGTCACTTTCGCCTCGCAAATGCTGTTTACAGGAAATATATGCTACTTTCGTCCCTATTTTTAGGGGCAAGAGGTGGCCATTTCCGTCGAGTGTGGAATAAAAGCAATATTGACAAGATTATGAAGAAACTCCATTCCCAATTCACAAAATACAAACATTCGTCTCACCGATTTATATAAAACTTACACAATTTGTTAAAAAAACTAAAATCAATATGTGACGTGGAACGAAGAAACCAGCCTTAGGGTCGAAAATGAGTTGACGAAAAAAATGTTGGTTTAAAGATACAGGATGACGAACAGGAAGGGATTATCTTTTTATATATAAATTTTATCATTTGGTTGAATATCTAACAATTGTCTTAAAAAGACATCCTTTTTGGCTGCAAATTCGACTGATTTGTTAAAAATTCGTCTTTTTGGGTTAAAAGTTCAACACTTTTCATAGAACATTAACATTTTATTTGAAATTCATATTTTGTTGCAGGTAAGTCAACTGAAATGGGTTTTGGATGAAAACCATTTTTTCTGAAAATTTGTCTTTTTGATTTGAAAGGTTATCCTTTTTAGCATAAATATTGCATATTTCTTGGATAAATATGCAACTGCTTTGTTGGAAATTCAACTGTTTCATAGAAAATTTATTTTCTGTTCAAAATTCATATTTTTGTGTTGAAAAGTCAATTGGAATATTTTTGGATGAAAATTTAACTCGTTTTTTGTAAATTTGTATTTTTGATATAAAAATCAACTCTTTTAGTAGAATTTTCATTTTTCTTGGACAAAAATACTAACTGCTTGGTTGAAAATTTAATTAATATTTTTACAATGTCGTACTTTTTGGATGAAACTTTGACTATTCAGAAGAAAATTAACTTATTGTTTACAATTCCTATTTTGGTATTGTGAGGTGCACTGTAATATTCTTAGGATGAAAATTTAACTATTTTTTGTAAGTTTTTTTTTTTCTAATTCATCCGTTTTAGAAGAAATTGAATCTTTCTGGAATAAAAATGCAACAGTTCGGTTGAAAATTCAACAATTTTGTTAAAAATTCATCCTTTTTGTTTGAAAAAATTGGTCTTTTTGGATTAAAAATTTAGTTTTTTTCGTAGAAACTTTTTTTTTGTTACGAAATCATATTTTGATCTTAAAAGTCAACTGGAATCTTATTTGGATGAAAATTTAACTATTCTTGAAAAATTTGTTTGTTTGTTTAAAAAAAACTCATCTGTTTAAAAAAAAATTTAATCCTTTTTGGATAGAAGTGTAACTATTTGGTAGAGAATTCAACAATTTTGTTGAAAAGTCATCCCTTTTGGTTAAAAATTCGTCTCTTCGTATTGAAAATTAAGTTTTTTTCACAGTAACTTATTTCTTCTTTAAAAATTCATATTTTCATAGCGAAAAGTCAACGAAAATCTTTTTCAACAGAGAATTAAACAATTTTTGTTTAAATTTACTTTCTTGATTTGTGCATTTATCTGCTTTAGTAGAGATTTCATTTTTTTATGAAAACGCAACTTATTGGTTAAAAATTATTCTTCTTTGCTTGAGTATTTAACTATTTTATTTGAAAGATTTGGTTGAATCACTTTGTTAAAAGAATCTTTTTTATTGTTGAAGATTTATATTTTCAGTTGAAAATTTATCTCTTTGATGGGGAATTATATATTGACCCTCTGGTATTAAATGAGTAGGTGTTTCTTTTTATGGGGTTTAGGGTCCAGTAATCAAAAAACCGTGTTTTTTAATCAGACGTTTCGACTCATGTGGGAGTCCTCTTCAGTGATATATTTCTTATCAATTGTGTAAGAAAATCATCACATCACTATTGCACTAATAAAATTCGTTGCCGAACACTGTACATAAATTTAATGTAATTTTTCGTCGTATTTTTGAAAAACACATCTTTTTTAACAAAAGTGACTAGTTGCTGTTGTCCGCATTGGAAAACGACTGATGAAAAATCAATGGTGACAACAGCAACTCATTCATCTCTTTGGTTGAAAGTTTATCTATTTCGTTGAGAATTAATCTTTTTAAATTAAAAATTCAATTACTGGGGTAAAAGTTAAACTACATTGTTAAAAATTTATTTTTTTGATTGAATACTTATGTCCTTGGTTGAAAATTTGACTGTTTAGTGGAAAAGCCTTTTGCGTTGGCTGAAATTACTTTTTTAACTAAAAATGTAACACTTTCAGTTTTCAAGATTGTTCTTTTTTAGTTGAAAATTCTCCTTTTTTGGTAAAAAATAATTTTCTTGTTTTCAAAATTCATTTTTGTCGAGTAAAAATGCAATAGTTTTTTGCAAAATTAATTCTTTGGTGAAAAGTCATAGTTTTTATTCGAAGATTCAATTTTTGTAGAGAATAATCGTATTTGGCTTGAAGTTTCAACAATTTTGATAAACTTCGATTTCTTTCTTGAGTGAAAAATCTTTATTTGTTGCATATCCTTTTTTTGGTTTTAAAATTCTTCTTTTTTTTGTATAAATTTCACCTTTTTTTATCGAAATATAAACTATAACACTTTTTTGCTGGGAATTTGTCTTTTTCGGCTAAAAATTCTTTCTAACATTTTTTTATTCGAGACATCTTCATGAATTTTTAACTAAAATTATGAATATTCACCTGGGGCAGTTAAAATCAGAAGCATGCATTTTCAATGAAGAAGATTAATTTCCTGCCTGAAAATACGAATTTTCCACAAAGTAGTCTAAGTTTTAGGTGAAAGAATAAATTGTTAATCAAACATGGAATAGCTGAATTTTTTATTGAAAAACTTAACTTTTTATTTAAAAAACGAATTTTTAACCAGAGAAATGGATTTTAAACTATGCATTTCCAACCGAAGTCGAAACTATGCAAGCATTCTAGAAGTTCACGAAAGACAATAATTCGTCTCACTGAAATTTTCAGTTAAAGAATACATTTTAAACTAAAAAAAAAATGCTTTTTAATTGAACAGTTAAATTTTCAACAAAATATATCAATTTTCAACCAAACTGAAAAATATTCAACCAACAAAATAACTTTTTTTTACAAAATTGTTAAATTTTCTCAAAAGCAGATTAATTTTTAACAAAAATAGATGAATCCTCCACGAAAAATGTAATAGCTGATATTTTAACCAAAACAGATTTTAATTTTAATTAGAAAGAAAAACACATCTATTTTCAAAGAAATATTTCAATGTTCAACAAAATAGTCAAGTTTTTAAATAAAAAATTGAAATTTTGAAAAGAAATCTTCATTTTCTACCAAACAAAGCGAAATTTCCACAACGTATATGAATTTTCAACTGAGAAAGGCAAATTATCACGAAAAATGAAATAGTTAAATTTTCAGCACGAAAAATCAATTATGAACAAACAAAAAACTAATTTCTAAGAAAATAGTTACATTTTCTGCCATAAGATTTTCAACTAAAATCAAAAAACTTTAATAAAAAAAATGAGTTTTTAACAATATAGCTAAATTTTCAACCCAAAAAGACGAATTTTAAACAAAAAGTTGAATTTTTATTCAAAAGCATGAATTTTCAATAAAGAAGATTAATTTTGTGCCTAAAATACGAATTTTCAACCGAAAGTTGAATTTTTAAATTGAAAAAATAAATTTTTAATCAAGCATGGAATAGTTACATTTTTGATTGAAATATTATTTATAAATAAAGAATTTGCAACAAAATAGTTACGTTTACAACCAGAGAGATGAATTTTCACCTAAAATTATGAATCTTGAACTGGGACAGTTGAATTTTTACTTATGAAATAAATTTCTAATCGAAAAAGACTACTTTTTAATAAAGTAGTTAATTTTTCAAGGAAAGAGATAAATCAACAAACTTAAGAATCCTCAAACAAAAAGTGACTTTTTTTATAAAGTAGTTGAATTTTCTACGAAGAAGATTAGATTTCAACAAAAAAGATAAATTTTCATAGTTACACTTTCGATCTTTAAAAAATTAATTTTTTCATAAAAAAACGAATTTTCAACAAAATAGTTATATTTTCAACAAAAGAGATGAATTTTCAAATAATATTATGAACGTTCAACTGGGACAGTTATATTTTTGGTTAAGAAATAAATGTTTCGCCAAAAACAACTACTTGTTAATAAAATAGTTAAATTTTTAACAAAAGAGATAAATTTTCAACTAAACTGAAAAATCTTGAACCAAAATATGATTTACTTCATAAAATTGTTGAATTTTCTACAAAGATTAATTTTCAACAAAAAAGATAAATTTTCATAGTATCATTTCCAGTTAAAAAAAATTAACTTTTTTATGTAAAAAAAATGAATTTTCAACAAAACAGTAAAATTTTGAACCAAAGAGATTGATTTTAAACAGAAATTATGCATTTCGAACCGAAGGCGAAGACGAAATAGACTATACAAGCATTCCAGATTCTTTTTAACTTACACAATTTGTTACAAATACTAAATGAAAAATACTTTCTGGATATTTCGTTCGACATATTTTTTTGCTGAGTAATCGCATTTTTAAATTTCGTCGATTTTCAATATTTTTGTTTAATTCAAACAATGGCCGTTGAAAAATTGTGCCAACTGAATTAATGGAACTCAATACAAAAAACAAGTTGAAAATGTAACTATTTTGTTGAAAATTAAATTATTTTGTTAAAAATGTAATTATGTCATTGCACATTTATCTTTTTAGTTCGAAAATTTGACCTTTTGGATTGAAATTTCAATTGTCTTCTACAAAAATTTATGTTTTCGGCTTGAAAATTCAATTATTTGTTTTTAGGTGCAACTTTTTGGTTAATTATTCATTCTGCAGTTATTGAGAATTCATATTTTTAGGTAAAAAATTTAACTATGCGCTTACAATCTTAAGTTTCTTATTGAAAATTTAATTATTCTATTTTGAAATTCACTGCTTCGTTTAAAATTCAACTTTTTTGTTCGAAAAATCAACTGCTTTGTTCATAATTTGTCCTTCTGGATTGAAAATTCATCTTTTTCGGTAGGAAAGTTCTTGCTTGAAAATGCAACTGTCTTCTACATACAAATGTATGTTAATATAAAATTTCAGACAATTTTTAAATGGTGTAGACAGAATTGAATAAATCGTTGAAATACTCATTTCCCCCATAATTCAAAATATTTTTACCTGTGGTTTGCATATTTTCAAACGATTTTTTAAATTATTATTAATTGTTATGGTCATTAAGGTAATTAATAGGCTTGAAAAATATCTAAACTTAGGTTATAATTTCTGTTGTATTCAATTTTTTCTATTTCAATTTTTTCACACTGAAAAAAGAAATATTAATACTTGTATTTGAAAAATTTCAAAGTAATATTTTTCCTGAAAAAGTAAACAAGAAAAGCATCGAATCATGCAATTTTAAGAAATTATATTTAAAATTTTATCAATGCAATTTAAAAAATAGAAAAATAGGCATGAAGAGCTCATAGAAATTAACTGAAACAGCGTAATTCAGATTCCTTGGTAAATTTTACATAAAAATCTGTAGTTTTAATTTTTTTAATGAAAACCAAGCCAAACAGTACAATTTATTACGAAAACTTCGGATTTTTCTTCGAAGGAAAGAAAATTCTCTTCGAAAAGAAAATTTTCGAGTACAATATTCGAGAGGTATTTTTATTTTCATATGCGTTGGTTGAAAATTCTACTATTTGGTTAAAGATTTGACTATTAGTTGTTTGAGAGTTAAGTTACTTTGTTAAAAATCAATTTTATTAGTTGGAAATCCATCACTTTCGTTGAAAATTTTACTACTTTCTTGAAAGTTTTTTTCTTTGGTTGAAAATCAACTGTTACATTTTTTTCATATTTTTTAGATGCAAATTCAACTTCTTGGTTTAAATTTTTCTAATTTGTTCAACAATTTTTATTGAAAAATGTATGTATTTTGTTTTAGATTTGTCATTTTTGGTAGAAAATTATTTCAACTAATTGTTTGAAAGTTGAGTTACTTTTTTAAAAATCAACTTTATTAGTTGAAAATAACAACTTGATCATTTTAATTTTATTGCAATTACAAAAACACATTTGCAGTGAAATCCTAAGCACCTGAGACGTCCATTTCCGGAAATGCATAGTTTAGTCTAAAACCGTATTAGAGTACGTCGTACAGCGAGAGAATAATCCTGACGTCGACATAACCCGTCTCGGTTTATGCTAATGCATTTGCATAATCCGTGGCCTGTGCAACTACTCCGATACGAAGGCTCTACAAAGATCGATTCTGATTTATTTATTTTGCCAAGAAGACGAGAAAATGCACAAAAAAAAGTCTGATACCCATCTAGGTGTTGCGATACTGAAAAACGAAGGAAGAATTCTCTTCAAATAGTGACGGCCGTTCCAGTCAGCCGCACGGTGCAGTGAAATCGGGGACTCCCCGTCCCAGGGGAAATCCCGCCGCTGTCTCGCGAGCGCTCAGTCTTTCTACAACGTCCGCGGTTAAAGTTATTCAGACAATTCATATTACAGAAAAGTCATTTGTGTAGTTTATCAATTTAAATAAAATTTATTCTCAAACTAAATATTGTTAAGCGCAGTTTCTGATCCACAACCACTTTATATATTGAGAAATATTTAAGTAATTTTTTTAAAACTAAAACAGAAACAGGGTGGCGGTTCGGCGAAATATTTCAAATTTCCGTTCTTTTCCTGGTTTTCCCCGGTCAAGTTTTTCTATTTTCCTGGTCAACTTAAAGTAACAATTTCATATTTGCCGCAAAAGTGAACATTTATTTTAATTCATGACGTTCATTTTGAACATCATTAACACAACAGAGCAAATATTACAAAAAAATGGACTTTTGAATAAAATTATGAACCTTCAACTGGAATAGTTGGATTCTAAACCAAAAAGATGAGTTTCAACTAAAACCATGAATCTTCAACTGAAATAGTTGAATTTTAAACCCAAAAAAATTATTTTTCACTAAAAATGACAAATTTTTAAGCAAAATTCAAATAATTAAGTTTTCAAATGAAAAAGGTAATTTTTCAACCAAAAATAGAATAATTAAATTTTCAGTCAAAAAAAGAATGTTCAATCAAAGAGATGAATTTTTAACTAATATAATGGAATATTTAACTGGAATAATTAGTCACATTTTTAGGTGAAATTGCTCATTTTTCAACCAAATAAATGAATTTTTAATTAAAATGATGAACCTTCAACCCAAAAAATTGATTTTTAACAAAAGAATTTAGCTTTCAACCAAGTAATTTTATTTCCAACCTAAAAGATGAATTTTCAACTGAAATAATAAATATTTAACTGGAATACTTGAATTTTTGAACGAAAAGAAGAATTTTTAAACAAGAAGATTAACTTTCAAAGAAAAAGATCATTTTCTACTAAAAAAATCGATGTTTTAACATAATACGTGAATTTTCTACAAAATAGTTTAATTTTCAATTAAAAACGACAAATTTGTATCCAAATTGTTGAATTTTGAACTAGAAAAGATCAATTTTCAACTGAAAATGGAACAGTTAAATTTTCAGTTAATTAATGTAGATAAAGATAGCTACAGACTATAATAATTTGTTTAGACAATTATTTTTTCTATATTAAATTAAATATTAACTTATTCAAAGTGAAAAGTGAACAAAAAGTTGAAAATTTACGAAAAAACCGCAATTTCCAACATTATTCAAAGATAATATTATTAACCATAATAATAAATTGTTTAAACAATTATTTTTGTTAACAGTAATAAAATTAATGAAATTAATAGAATTGAAATTTGGACAAAAAGTGGACATTTTTTGAAAAAACCGCGACTTTCTATCTCCATTCGAAGAAAAAATTGCTAAAAACAATAATAAATTGTTTATAACAAATTTTTAAACATATAATTATCAGTATAAAGTAGTATTTTATATATTAGAAACAATTTTCATTTTTAAAAAACGCAAAAAAAATCATAATTAGCGTCAAAAACTTGCAAAACCCATTTATTCGCTTATGGGTTTTTTTTGGGGACCCTATAAAACATACTTATGGGGGTGATATTTGAAAAGTAATATTTTATTCGTATTCTATGGATAATTGTGAAGAGAAGTGACGAGTTTCAACTTGATCCACCCAATTTTGACGATTCTGAATAAAATGTACAAAAATGTCTTGTTTTCTAATGGTAAATACGTGTTAAATTTCATGGGGCTTAGCCACCGTTTTTTCAAAATAAAAAAAAAATAGATTTATTTTTGTGTAAATTCGAGCAAAGTTTCGGGCGTTATTCATATTCATGGACAAGTGTCTAAGAATGACCCTCTTCGACGAAGAAGGTGTGGATCTTGGATCAGCGAGGGTACGTGGGTTAGCGTTCAAAGATGATAAGGTTGTAATGGCAGAGGCAATCGAAGACTTGTAAAGAATGTTGAGCAAACTGATTTTAGGCAAAATTGAATTTGTTTCTTCTTTTTTCCTTTCTTTCTATTAGTTTGGAAGGGTATTTTTTTTCATTCCCGAGTGATCTATACGGAAAGACTCTAGATTTATAGGGAGGGTGAAACTTTTCCGCCCTTGTCTTGATTCAACCTTATTTTCTATAATACAGTAGCATCCAGGTTTTTTCGATGCCAATTGCGGGTTTACCTGTATACACATTTACCCAGGATTACCCAGGATTACCCAGGATTACCCAGGATTATGAATGGATTACAACGGATTATTCATATTACAATTGGCTATGTCTATTTATCATATTCATGGACACGTGTCTAAGAATGTCCCTCTTCGACGAAGAAGTTGTGGATGTCGAAACAATGAAGGTACGTGGGTTAGCGTTTGCAGATGATAAGGTTGTGATGACAGTGTCAATCAAAGACTTGCAAAGAATGTTGATCAAACTGAATACAAGCACGAAGAACATGTTTCTCAAAATTAACGTAAATAAAACATAAATTATGGTGTTTGAAGAAAAGGGTTCAGCAATCTGGGTAATAGCATATCCCTTTTTCGCAATAGGGGGAAAAAGTGAAAATATCTGATCGCATAGATTTGGTACTCCCTAGTCGTTTATAAAAGACTAAACGAGTCTAATCGCGATCCTGGGTCGACGCGACAGCAACAAGTGGCCCTGCTTTACGCTTCTTTACCTAGACTACCGTGTCTACTAGCAATCATGTACTTACATCCGTTGGATTTTCGCGTGTGAGTCTCAACTCTGACTTGTGTGCACGTACTCGTCGTATCGTTTCGCAAAGTACGAGTGCGCTTAACTACGAGACAGAAAATGTAAAAGGGTTACTCGTTGCATCCCCCGGTTAGTCGTCAGCCGTAACTTCATGTCCCTACCATCAGAGTAAGCTATAGCCTATACTCATACACACACAAATATAATTACACATGCACATGTGTGCAGGCCTAAGGTACGTGGGTTATTGGCCTAGGAAAATATGCAAATGTGCAACCAGATAGTCGCTACTTTGTACAATATATAAGCTATACATTTGTACAATGTACACCTGTTTATCGTCTGAAAGATGAACGAGTTCAACAGCGCGCGTAATTTTAACTACTAGCGAGATTGTAATCGACCCATTCGAATCTATCCTATTTCAAGGAAATCGATCTTGTCTTTAAAAAACAACGAATAAACGATGTAATGAGAAGATTTAAATTTTCTTGGGGGAAACATTATCTGATCATTATCTCCCCTAGAGCAAACTCCATGGAATGTTTTCCATTTTTTACAAAGCAGGGTTGTAACCATCCATTTACTATGTTGCCGATTTGCTCTCTTTTGGAAAATAGGGTGATTTTTTACGAAATTTGAGGAATAATATATTGCATTTCGAACAAAATAGGTAAATTTTCAACAAAACAATGGAGTATGCTGAATTTTTAAATTACGAAGCTGAATTTTGAACAAACATGATTAATTTTCTACCATGAGATGAATTTTTTTTTGAATATAGGAATTTTCAATAAAATAGTTGCATTTTGACCTAAAAAAGATAAGATTTCTACCAAAAATGGAATATATAGATTCCCAGTTTCAAAAATTATTTTCAACGAATCAAAATGAATTTTCATTTTGTTTAATTTAATCGAAAAACACAAATTTTTCGGAAAATTATTGAATCCTAAAAAAAACATGAATTTTCAACAAATTAGATTAATTTTCTACCCAGGAAGGCCAAAAATAAACTAAATTAATAAATTTTCTAACAAATAGTTTAATCATCAATTAGAAGATGTAAATTTTCAAACCAAGCGGACAAATAAACTTTCAACCAAAAAGGATACATTTTCAAAAAACCAATGAAATAGGTAGATTTCCTATTTCAAAAATTACTTTCACAATACAAAACGAATTTTCAGTTGGTTTAATTTAATCAAAAAAGACCAATTTTTCAGAAAATTATTGAATCCTCAAACAAAACATGAATTTTCAAGAAAAAAGATTAATTTTCTATCCAAAAAAGCCAATAATCAACTAAATAAAATAATGTTCTACCAAATAGTTGAATTATAAACTAAAAGATATAAATTTTTAAACCAAACGGACAAATAAACTTCCAACCAAAAAGGATACATTTTCAAACAAAAATGGTATAGATTTCTAGTTTAAAAATGACTTTCCACAAACCAAAACAAATTTTCAGTTGGTTTAATTTAATCGTAAAAGACGAATTTTTCAGAAAATTATTGAATCTTTAAACAAACGATGAATTTTCAACAAACAAGATTAATTTTCTACCCAATAAAAAAACCAATAATCAACTAAATTAATTAATTTTCTACCACAAGTTAAATATTCAATTAAAAAATTTTACTTTTTAAACTAAACAGACAAATAAACTTTTAACCAAAAAGGATACATTTTCAAACAAAAATGGAATAGTTACATTTTAAAGGAAAAACTTTATTTTAAGCCAAAAAAAAAAAACGAATTTTCAACTAAAATGATAAATTCTTAACCAACAAAATAAACTAAATAAAATATCAAAAATGTATAAAAATATAAAATACAAATATATAAAATATAAAAAATATTCACAAATATGAAACAGTTGAATTGTCAGTCAAAAAATTAATATTAATTACTAACCAAAGAGAAATAAAATTTCAACAAAATCAATCAAATTTCAACAAAAGGGATGAATTTTCCATAAGAATAATAAATTTTGATAAAAAAATTAATTCTTAAGAAAAAGAATTGGTAACTAAGTATTTAAAATTTGAAATTTTCAAACAAAAAATATATATTTGATATTTTGTCGGCAAAGAATTTCTTTAACAAATAAAAATTTCAACTAAATAGTTATATTTTAAATCAAAAATATGAATATTTGACCAAAAAGTTCGGAGGTTAAATTTTTAAACAAATATTTAAATTTGCAACCAAAATGTTGATTTTTTTGCCAAGAAGATTAATGTTCTAAAAAAAAAGGAATTTTCAACAAAATAAAGGAATAAGCTGAATTTAAACATGCAAAGATGAATTTTTAGCAAAGCTAATTAATTTTCTACCAATAGACAAGTTTTTAAAAAAATACATAAATTTTCAATCGAATAGTTGAATTTCAACTAAAAAAATTTTTTTTTACCATAAATGGAATTTCCAAATTCTCAATAAAAAAATTTACTTTCTAATAAAAAAAAAAAGAATTTTCAGACAGTTTAATTTAACGAAAAAAAATGAATTTTTGAGAAAATAGTTAAATCTTCAACCAAAAAGTTAAATTATTAACAAGCATGATTAATTTTCTGCACAAAAAGACGAATTACCGACAAAATAAATTAATTTTCAACCAAATGGTTGAATTTTCAACTGAGGAGGTCAAAAATATAAATTTAAAAAAATAGTAGTAGTTCAACTTTCAGCCGAGCAGTTTAAATTTTAAAACAAAAAAGATACATTTTTAAACAAATAGATAAATTTTCTATCAAACAGCTGAATCTTGCACAAAATGCATGAATATCCAATCAAATTGTTAAACTTTAGGCTAGAAAAGATCGATTTTTAATGAAAAATATCAATTATCATCCAAGAAAGGAAAATTTACATTTATTTTACATATTCAATTTCTTTTACAATACATTTGAATTCTCTACACAAAAACATGATTTTTTTAAGAAGTGAATTTTCTACCAAATAAATAAATTCTTAAACAAGTAGTTTAATTTTTAACCAAATTGTTGAATTTTCTGAAAAATAGTTCAATTTTCAACAAAAATATGAATTTTCAACCCAAAAGATAATTGTCGACGAAATAGTTTAATTTTCTACCAAATAGTTGAATTTTCAAGCCAAACAGACGAGTTATTAACAAATTGATTGAAAATTAATAATAATTGATCAATAATAATAATTATTAATTAATCAATTACTTTGTAATCAAACAGTTGAACTTTAAACTTATAAAGTATAAGTTTTCAACCAGAAATGGATAGTTGAATTGTCAGATAAAAAAGAAATGAATTGTTAACAAAGCAGTTTGAGTTTCTATCAATTAGTTGAACTTTTAACCAGAAATATGCATTTTGATATCAATTTTCAACAAAAAATGAAATAGTTACATTTTTTTACATTTTTATTTTTCCCATAATACAGTTGAATTTTCAACCCAAAAACACGCTCTTTTGAATGAACAGTGCATTTTCCACAAATTAGTTAAATTTTCAAAAATTTAATTTAATTTTTAACCAAATAGATCAATTTTTAACCAAAATGTTTATTTTCGACCGAATAGTTTAATTTTTTATCAAATTGTTGAATTTTACTGCCAAAGAAGGAATTCTAGGCAAAGCGGTCTAATTTTCAGAAAAAAAAAATAATTAAAATTTAAATAATTGATGAATTTTCCACCAAGAAGGTTAATGTTCTAACAGAAAAAGAAAAACAACGTTTTAACCAAATACATGAATTTTGAAGCAAATAGTTGAAGTTTTAACTAAGAACGCTTAATTTTCAAATAAAATAAAAAAGTTAAATTTTCAAATGAAAAAATTAATTATCAACCAAAATTGATACGAATTTTCAATAATATAGCTCAATTTTCAACCAAAAAGATGTCTTCAACATCAACATTTTTTAAAACAAATTAGCTCACCTTTCAACCAAATTGTTGCATTTTTGGTCGAAAAATATCACTTTTTAACAAAATAGTTGCATTTTCAAAAGTATAATTAAATTTTTAAATAAATAGTGAAATTTTTTACCAAACGAAATGAATTGGAAACCAAAAATATAATAGTGGACTTTTCAAACAGGAGGAAACAAATGTTTAATAATTTACATATATTTTCAACCAAACAATTGGAGTTTTAACTAAAAAATATAATTTTTTTGATCAAAAATGGAATAATAAATTATTAGTTGAAAAAGTTAATTTTTAACCAAAAATAAAATAAATTTTCAGATAAATAGTGGAATTTTTAACCAAGCGAGATGAATTCCGAACCAGAAATATAATAGTATACTCTGCAACCATGAAAGAAACGAATTTTTAATATTATTTATGAATTTTCAAACAAAAATGGAATAGTTACATTTTCAGTTAAAAAAATTAATTTTCAGCCAAAACTGAAATGAATTTTAAACAAAAAGGTTAAATTTTCAAAAAAATAGTAGAATTTTTGACCAAACGAGATTAATTTCGTACCGAAAATATAATAGTAGACTTTTCAACCAGAAGAAATTAACTTTAAGCGAAAAAACGAGATACACCATTTTACTTGAAAATTCATCACTTCTAAGTTCCATAAACTTTATACAATTTTTTTTCGGCTATGTACACTGCAATAAATTTATTTTGGAATTTTCCATCACATATATTGTAATATTTGCACACATTTAATGCAAAGTTGCGGAAAAAAGTTGAAAAAAAAAATTGAAATTCGCAGGCAGGGAGAATCGAACCCCAACCGCCAAGCCCCCTGGCCTTCCTTAAGGCTGCCGTTATTAGTAGCTTCAGTTTTAGTTGTGCTTTCGTCGAGGTATGTCCTAATTATCACTAATTTGAGCAAAAAGTGACGAAGCAGCGTAGAAGTATGTCCATGCGGTCTCTTAGGCCGCACGGCCATACCTAATAATGAAAGTTGATGAAATTGATTGAAATCCCAAAAATGTTTATCAGTGTAGGAATTAATTACTGAAATTACATAGGTCGAGCTGAAACTCATGAATGTGAAGAGTATTTGGCTTGGGCTGATGCATTGTTCTTGCACATATTAGATCAATCCAGAGCACATGTAAGGCAGATCAAGCTCTAGCGGATGCATTCTCTTTGAGGCAACCTGCACATGAATGTATAAGCCTTAAGGGTAGCCACTACTGACATCACTGAGCTACATAATACAGGCATGCATTTCCAGGGTTCAAAGCGACGATTGCCATAATTTGCCTTTAAGCGAATTATACCCACTCAGTGGTCTGATCAGTCCTCCTCTGCCACGCTATATCATATCGAGGACCTTTACTATTTCTCCGTGGAATTACTCCTCTTCATGATAGAAACTGATCAAGCCGTAGGGGACGTCCATAAATTACGTTACCAATTTCGAGAGGGGGGGGGGGGCAAAAAACTACTTTTGGTAACGTTTGAAATTAAATAATAGCAATATATAATTCTGTCATTGCATCCACTGTGCTGTCCTACCAAGAAAAGGATAAGAGTAAAATTAACGCTATTGGTATGAAAATCCTGCGAAATGTCAGCGGTAAAACGCTAATGGACAAAGTCAGTAATGAGAGGATTGTTAAAAACTGTGGTGTAAAGGAAGCACTGTTGGATAGAAATGAAAGAAATTTGTTGAGATAGTTTGGTCATCTTGAGAGAATGAAACAAGAACGACTGAAGAAACAAATATATTTTGGTGAAGTAAATGGTAGTGAAAAATAGTTTATAAGAAATGCATGATGAACAGTCTCAGAGGAGTGAGAAAGGCCTAAAACGAAACACTTTGGATACTAATGGGCCCGAGCAGAGAGCTTTATGTGGTGACTTTGTGAAGCTCTTCGCCTGGGGTGATTGCGAAAGAGATTGATCAGCGAATTGGGTCAAAGAAGTTTTGCGGAATGAAACTGTTGTTCAAATTAGCAAAACGGGAATTCTAGGTTAGTATTAAAATCTATACCACCCCCCGCTCCTTACAATAACAATAATGATAATATATTTTTAGTATATATTTCAAGTTTGGTCGAAAATTCAACTATTGGTAGAGAATTTGCTTTCTTGTTTGAAAATTGGTCTTTTGGTTAGGGGTTAAAATACATTGTTAAAAATTATTTGTTCAGTTTGTAGATTCATCATTTTAGTTAGAAATTTATATCTTTGAATGAAAATTCAGCTATTTTTTTGAAAATTTATTATGTTTGCTAAAAATTAAACTATTTTGTTGAAAATTCGTCGTTTTAGTAGAAAATTAAAAATTGTAGTTTGAAATTTCAACTGTAGCGAATTCGTCTATTTTGTTGAAATTTTTTTTTCGTTCAAAGTTGAACTACTTTGTTGAAAAATAATTTTTTAGATTGCAGATTCATAATTTTAGTTAAAAGTTTATATTTCTGATTGAAAATTCAAGTATTTGTTATAAAATTCATGTGTTTGTTGAAAAATCTTTTTTTTTGTAGAAAAATAATCTTCATAGTCGAAAATTCCTCCTCTTGGTTGAAAGTTAATATTTGTAGCTTTGAATTTTGAACTATTCTTTTTAATTTAAATTTTGTCTTCAGGATTTAATTAATTTGTGGAAAATTGAACTCTTTGGTTGAAAACTTGTTTATTTTATTGTTAATTCGGTTTTTTGTTGTCTTTGAAATATCAAGTATTATATTTTTTGTTGAAGTTTGATTTTTTTTTACATTCGACTATTTTGTAAAAACTATTTAGACATCTTTGTAGATAAAAAATTCCAGTATTTGGTTGAAAATTCAACAATTTTCTTGAAAATTTATTTTGTTTGAAAACTGAACTATTTTGTTGAAAATTCGTCGTTTTAGTGGGAAATTAATAATTTCGGGTTGCTTTAAAAGTTGAATTACTTTGTTAACAATTCATTTTTCAGGTTGCAGATTCATAATTTTAGTTGAAAATTCATATCTTTGTTTGAAAATTCAAATAATTTAAAAAATTGATGTATCCAATTGAAAATTCGTCTAATCTGGTAGAAAATTAATCTTCTTGGATCAAAATTTATCTTTTTTTTTGTTCAAAATTCATCTTTATAGCTTAATATTTTGAAGCATGTTTTTTTTTCAAAATTTAACTTTTGTCTTGAGAATTTAATTCCTTTGTTAAAAATTATTCTCTTAGGTCGAAATTTAAAAGATTTAATTGAAAATTTGTTGTTTCAGGAGAAAATTAATAATTTCTGTTTGAAAATTAAACTGTTTTTGGAGAGAATTCATCTTTTCTGTTGAAACCTTGTCTCTTTTAATTAAAAGTTAAACAACTTTCTTAAAAAATTTTTTTCATATTACAGATTAATCATTTTGGTAGGAAATTCATATCTTTAAATAAAAATTCAACTATTATTTTGGAAATTCAATTATTTTGGTTGAAAATTAAACGATGTTGTCGAAAATTTGTCGTTTGAGTAGAAAATTAAGAATTGAAATTTGAAAATTCAACTTTTTGTAGAGAATTCGTCTTTTTTGTTAAAAAATCTATCTTCTTAGTTGAAATTTCCTCTTTTTAGTTGAAAATGAATATTTTTGGCATGCAATTTTGAACTATTATTTCAAATTTAAATTTCGTTTTGAGAATTCAAATATTTTGTTGAAAATTGAACTCATTGGTTAAACTTGTTTATTTAGATGTTTTTTTTGTCGTTGAAATATCAAGTATTATATTTTTTGTTGAAGTTTGATCTTCTTTTTTTTCAAATTCGACTATTTGGTAGAAACTATTCAGGCATCTTTGTAGGTCGAAAATTTAAGTATGTGGTTAAAAATTCAACAATTTTTTTGACAATTCAATTATTTTGTTTGAAAATTAAACTATTTTGTTGAAAATTCGTCGTTTTGGTAGAAAATTAATCTTCTTGGATGAAAATTCCTTTTTTGGCTGAAAATTCTTCTTTGTAGCTTAAAATTTTGAACTTGTATTAAAAATTCGTCGTTTTATTAGAAAATTAATAATTGCTGTTTAAAAATTCAACTGTTTTTGACGAGAGTTCGTCTTTTTTTTCAGAAATATGTGTCTTTTGGTTAAAAGTTGAATTACTTCCTTGAACATTCATTTTTTAGATAACAGATTTATCATTTTAGTTTAAAATTCATATCTCTGGTTAAAAATTTAACTATTTTTTTTTTTGTAAATTTAGGTATTTTGTTGTAAAAGTTGTCTTTTTTTTTAGAAAATCAATCTTCTTGTTTGAAAATTCCTCTTCTTGATTGAAAATTCATCTTTGTACCTCAAAATATTGAACTATTAATTCAAAATTTAAACTTTATCTCGATAATTTAAGTACTTTGTTAAAAGTTGGTATCTTTGGTTGAAAATTTGTTTATTTTGTTGAAAATCCTTTTTTTTAATCAAATATAAAGTATTATATTTTTGGTTGAAGTTTTAATCTTTTTTGTTAGAAAACTCGACTATTCAGTTCAACATTCATTTTTGTAGGTAGAAGATTTCAGCATTTGGTAAAAAAATCAACTACTTTCTTTTGAAAATTTGAATATTTCTTGTAATATTCAACTGTTCTGATAAAGACTCGAATTCTGAGTGAAAAAAACATTATTGACACTAAAATTTGTTATTAAATATTTTGTTTTGATATTTGTTCATACGAGATTTTCAAATAACGATGAGAAGGACATGTCAAAAAAAGTTAAAGTTGTATATTATCAGGAAAATTTACTTTTTCACAAAATCCGTAATGCTTGCATCCTCAAAATTCTCCCTTGATTTTAAACAAAATGAATATTTTCTGAATAATCAACAGTCAAAAACAATCAAACAATAAAAAAGGATTATGTCCACATGGTTATTTATTATATCCATGGACAAGTGTCTAAGAATGGCCCTCTTCGACGAAGAACGTGTGGATCTCGGGACAGTGAAGGTACGTGGGTTAGCGTTCAAAGATGATAAAGTTCCTATGGCAGAATCAATCAAGGACTTGCAAAGAATGCTCAATAAACTTAATACAAGCATGAAGAACATGGGCCTCAAAATTAACGTAAATAAAACAAAACTCATGGTGATCAAAGGAAAAAATAAGAAAACAATTTGCAACATTGTCCTAAATGATAAGAGATTAGAACAAGTTGACAAGTACATATTTCTCGTTCCGCAACATTGCTCCGAGCCAGGTATCTGATTAATCTCTCTAGCAAGCACCCCAGGTGAAGAGTCAGGTGAAGGTACGTGGGTTAGCGTTCGAAGATGATAAAGTTCTTATGGCAGAGTCAGTCAAATACTAGCAACGAATGTTGAGCAAACTGAATACAAGAAAAATTGACGATGGTTCGTATTTTTTCCTTTCTTTCTATTAGTTTCGCAGGGTATTTTTCTTTTTATTCCCGCGTGAACTATACGGAAAGACGCTTGATTTATAGGAATGGTGAAACTTTTCCGCTCTTGTCTTGATTCGACCTTATTTTCTATAATTTAGTAGAATTTCAGTTTTTTCTATGTCAATTGCGGGACTACCTCTATACACAATTACCCAGAATTACCCTAGATTATAAATGGATTACAGCATATTATTCATATCACAAGTGGTTATTTCTATTTATTGAATTTATGAGCATGTGCCTAAGAACAGCCCTCTTCGACGAAGAATGTGTGTATCTCGGGACGGCGAAGGTACGTGGGTTAGCGTTCGAAGATGATAAAGATGTTATGGCAGAGTCAATAGAAGACTTGCAACGAATGTCGAGTAAACTGAATATAAACTGAAAATGATGAAAAAGGTCATAAAAAGGGAATATTAAATGGGAATCGTAAAATGGTGATCCCAGTGTACTACTTAAGTCTGGAAAGAAGTGTAGTACCAAATGTTTGTATCTTTGCAGCTGGATTTGTGCAGGCTGGAGAAGTTTCGTGGCTCGGAGGCATTAGGTACATTGGTCGTAAATAAGACCGTTGGGAGCCCCATTTCACTTTTCTCTCTTTCAGACATAGTCCCTATTTTAGTGGTTTCACCATCGCCGAACACGAGAGCAATCCATGGCAACCAATGCGTATGTGGTGATGCGAATTGCACCCTCGCCACTCCTAATGCAACATTGTATTAGGGATGGGAAAATTATGAGCCACTAGTAATTGTCCCTGAATTACTTTAGTATTTATCGTCTTCATTAATTGAATCGCCGTGTTCAAATTGAGCTACAAGTATTATATAACAAAATATATATAAGAAATTAATCAATTTTATTAACTTCTATTATTAAGAATCTTTTACACCAGTACGGGAAGGGAACCACGTATCAGAAGCATGGTGCGGTCTAGGAGACCGCACGGCCATACTTCTATACTACTTTGTCACTTTTTACTCAAATGAGTGGTAATATATAACAAAATAATACCCCCCCCCCACTGCAGTTACGTCACATTTTTGGGATTATGTTTAAAAACATAATAAACGTTTTCGAAATGAAAAAAGGTTTCTTGAGATAAAGTGCTGTAGGGAAATAAATAAAAAAATATTTTACAGTAACACCGAATACTTTTTAAATACTTTTTTCAGTTACACAAATATGAAGATTATTATCAGTTTGTTTTTAAACTTGGATAAATATAAATGTTATAAAATTCTTGAGAAAATTAGAAAAGATTTTTGAATATTTCAGATGTGTTAGAAGGGAATCTAGATGATTAAAAGAAAACTTCATTTTACAGGATTTTACAAAATATTATGTAAAATTCGAGCCTTTTCAAAAGATATTTAGGACTTCTAGAAGCTTGGGAAAAATAAAAATATATTTGATAAATTTTCGAAAATGCTTCCAAGTCTTGAAATATGTCAAATCTATTCAAAACCTCTCAAGTTCCTGAAAATATTTTTAGCTAACTCGAATTTTTCTTAAAATTTTGAAAAATCAATCAAAATGTAAAAAAATGCCTCAAAATCTTCGAAATTTTCCCAGGAATTTTAAGAAGATTTGTTTATTTATTTGAAACATTTTAAAATACTTTCAAAGCTTGTAAAGTTTTGATGTGAAATATTTAAAAAAATCTGCATTTTTCAAAATCTTTCACAGTTTAAAATTCTTTTTCAATATCTTCAAATCTTCTAAATATTTCTTGAATTTACTCAATTTTTTATTTTATTTTCAATCTTACTCAATTAAAACATTCAGCTTTAAAATATTTGATTCTGTTTCGAAATTTAAGGAAATCTTTTGAAATGTTTTAAAATCTTCTCAAATATTCTCTTAAAATTAATTTTTCAAAATAAAAAATCATTTTGATTTTTCCTAGGAACCTGAAGAATTTTTTTCATTTTCTTGAAACCTTACAAAATTCGTAAGATATTTTATAAGTTTTTATTATTTTTGTATAGTTTCAGCATTTCCAAGTAAATCTTAATCTTACTCAAATATGTTCTAAAATTATGCATTTCAGCAAAATTTGGCTTTAAAATCTTTTACGCTCTTTTTCAAAATTTTAGGAAATAATTTAAATTTTTTTGCAATCTTTTTCAATTTTCTCTTAGAATTCATGAAGAAAAAAATCATCTGAAAATTTCCCATGAGTCTGCAAAACAGTTTAGAAATTATAGTATGGTAGCAACCAAAATGATGAATCTTTAACCAAAAGAATTTTTTTTCAACAACAACAAAACACGAAATTTCCACGAAATAGTTCAATTTTCAATCTAACTGATCAATTTTCATTAAAAAAGCATTCAAACAAGCAGTTGAATTTTCAACTGAAAAAGATCAAATTCTAACCGAAAATTAAATATTCAAATTTTCTGATTAAAATTTGGTTTCACTTAACAAAACGAATTTCAAACAAAATAGTTGAATTTTCAGACAAAAAGATCAATTTTCATTTTAAATGATGAATCTACAAACACAAAATGGAATTTTCAACAAAATATTTCAATATTTCACAAAACAGTTGGATTTTGAACCAAAATTAAGATTTTTTAACCAAGAAGATTCTTTTTTTCGACCAAACATACGAATTTTTAACATGATACGAGAATTTTTGACCAAATGGTTGAATTTGCAGCTAACAACGATAAATTTTCATATCAATTATTTCTATTTTCAAATGCAAAAGATAAATTTTCAACCAAAAATGAAATATTCGTTTGATTTTGAAACAAATTACTAAATTTTTTAGTCAAAAAGACAAATTTTCTACAAGACACTTGAATTTTCAGCGAAAAATTTAATTACCAACCAAATAGTTGAATTTGTAACTAAAATGATGAATTTGAAAAAAAAAATTAATCATTTGGAAAGAAGATTTCAAAAAGACGAATTTTCTAAAAAACAGTTAAAGTTCCACTTAAAATGATAAATTTTTAACAAAAAGTTAATTTACAACCAAATAGTTGAATCTTCAACTAAAATTATGAATCTTCAACCGAAAACTGCATTCCTTTACATAAATAGCAGATCAATTTTAAACAAAGTAACTGGTTACTTTTTTAACCAAAAAGGACCCACGAAAAAAAAATTCCACAAAATAATTAAATCCTCAACCAAAACAGATTAATTTTCAACCAAAAAGTTGAATTTTTAACTAAAAATTATTAATTTTGCAGCAAGAATATTATTCTTCTACCGAAAAGACGAGTTTTCATCAAAATACATAAACGTTAGATCAAAAAGTTGAATTTTCAACTAAAGAAGGTAAATTTTTGATCAAATATTTGTACTTTTAACTGAAAAATATAAATTGTTAACCAAAAATGCAATACTTTAATTTTCAACCGATTTTTCTGGTCATTGCAATGAATGTAAGACTGAGCTTTGTCAGAAAAATCAAATAAATTTCTTCCTCCAATAAACAAAATTTCCAATATTAATTAATTCTTTTTGAGGAATCCACGCCAGATACATTCATCATACCTAATCATTTTGAGGTAGAAATTTGTGAGTCTATTTTCTTAATTTTTTTTCCTAAAGAGATGTTTTTAAATCTACACGGGCTTCTTATGGTTTAATCCTGGGAGTTTGTTGATTACGCCTTCGGGAAACCCAAACAAAATCAAATGCATTTCGCCAGTTTATACCCTAAAAAAATATCTTTACAATATTTGAGAAAATACTTAACACACTTTTAGAAAGGAAATAAGTATAAATAATTATTATAAACAAGAACGCGAAACGTAACAGACTGAAAATAAGTTTACGAGCAAAAGCAAATCAAAGTGAAAGAAAGACGAACAGGTAGCATCAGTGCCCTCGTACTGATACAGTTGAGCGGTCCGTATCTGTGTGAAGGCTTGAGAAATAGACTAAGAGCCAGAGACACTGGACCTTGCGTCATCGTGGATATTGATAAAAAAATTAGAAATGATAGTTCGCATGTAGGGTAATAACGAACCGCTATGCTGACCAAGCTCAAGGGGGAGGGAGCGGTCGAGAGATCTTGTTACGATTTGTTGCGAAAGGGGGGGGGGTCCTTCATTCATGTACGTAATTTTTGGAAATGGACAAATGAAACAAATTACTTGCGGTAGTTGTACAGAAAGTAATTATGAACTTGACTTACGCGCCAAAGAAACCTGGCGAGCGAAAAACGAACCAATCCAACAACAATTTAAAAAAAGTCATAGATTTGAAAAAAAAATCTTGCAAAAGTCAGGCAATTTCTTTAATTTTGAGTAACTGTAAGCAGAATGAATTTCAAAATGTTCAATCTTAATTTAACATTTTTTTGTTTCGTTTATAAAAGATTCTAGGTTAGAGATATTACAAGTTTAAAATGGTGGTATTTGAATATTGATGGTCATGGAAACTGATATAATATTCTCGTTAGTAAGTTTATTGCCTAGAATTCATATTTATATTTTTCGCCTTTTCTGAGCGAAAATTCAACAATTTTTTTGAAAATTTATCGCTTTAATTTAAAAATTTATCTATCCTAATAGGAATTGCATCTTCATGGAATGAAATGGGATTTTTTTCGTCAAAAATTCACCAATTTTGTTAACAAGTCATTCTTTTTGGTTGAAAATTCAACCGCTTTGTTGAAAATTTGTCTTTTCGGGAAGAAAATTCAAGTATTTTCGTAGAAAATGTACTTTTTCTTTGCTTGAGCATTCAACTATTTATGATTTTTATGTTGAAGATTCATATTTTCAGTTGAAAATTCCTCTCTTTGGTTGAAAGTTTCGCTATTTTCTTGAAAACTATTTTTTTTTAATTAGTTGTAGTTAAATAGTAAACCAAAAGAATTAATTTTCAACTATGAAGATTAATTTGCGGACAAAAAAAAATGTGTGTGTGTATAAATTTAAAAATAAATAAGCAAGAAAACTAAGAAAATAATAAGAATTCAAAATTTTCATTTTGCAATACAAATTATTTTCCACAAGAACATTTAACTAAACGCGCGCGTGGTGTGCGATTAATGATGTAAGTAATAATAAAATTATAAATCTTGAATAATTTGCAATAAATCTGAAGAAGAATTTAGACTCTAAAGGGACATAAATTCTTTTTACAATTTAATTTCATTAATGAAGTATAAATAATTTTGAGGAAGAATGACATAACCACTAGTGTAAGATACATTGAAACATTTTGAAGAATATCAATTATTCGAAATTCTTTTTGAGTGTGTCTCATTTATTTTAGGAAAATGAGAAATGTAATTGGTATTTTATGTATCACGTTATTGGTTTTCCCTGATCATATTGGTAAATATAATTATATCTATAATTCAAAGGGCATATTTTGCAGTCAATTTTTTTAAGAATATATCGTCTTCGTTAAAAATGTAACTATTTTGTCAAATTTGGTTCTTCTATTTGTTGAAATTCCTATGTTGTTAAAAATTAATCGTTTTTGGTGAAAATTAATCTTCTTGTTGAAAAATTGATTCTTTTTCTTTGAAATTCAATTATTTAAATACAAATTCATTTTTATTTCTCGCGCAAGATCGTAGTTTCCCAAAAATTTCGCATATGCATTTCAACATATGTCGGAGCCATCATTTTCCTTAAAGTACTTAGACTTCACAATAAGGTTTATTTTCACACTTTATTAGGTCTTTTAGATGTATGTTATATATCTGCTAGATATCTGTTATATGTCTATTATGTATCTGTTAGATGCCTGTTAGATATCTCTTAGATGTCTGTCAGATGTCTGTCAGAAATCTGTTAGATATCCTTTAGATGACTGTTAGATATCTGTTATATGTCTGTTTGATATCTGTAAGATGTTGACTAAGTCAAAATTTTTTTTCATTTCTTTTATTTTTCTACAAGAAAACTTTATCCACTTTTTCAAATTTTTTATAGAAATGTCGTCTTTTTTGCTTAAAAATTGAATAAGTTAGTAGAAAATTAAATTATTTGATTCAAAAATTTTTGTTTTGTTTTGTAAATTCATATTTTTGTTTAAAAATTCGTTTTTTTTTTTGTCTTCAAAATTAATGCCTTTAGGCAGAAAATTTAACAATTTGATTGAAAATTTAACGTTTTGGCTGAAAATGGTTTTTTTGTGTAAATTTTATATCTTTGGATTGAAAATTCACTAGTTGAATATTCAATCAAAAAGATTAGTTTCAACTGTGAAGATTAATTTTCATGGATTCCTTGAATTCCATTAATTTCCGTGAATTCCATCAATTCCGTGAATTCCTTGAATTCCGTGAAATCTGTGCATTCCTCGAATTCAATTAATTCCTTGCATTCCGCGAAATGAATCATTTTCTTGAATTTCATGAATTCCTTAAATTTAATTAATTTCTTAAATTCCCTGAATTCCGTTTTTTCATAAATTTCTTGAATTCTCCGAATTCCGCCAATTCCATGAATTCCGTGAATTTCATGGTTTCCTTGATTACCATTAATTTCCGTGAATTCCATTAATTCCGTGAATTCGTTCAATTCCACGAATTCCTAGAATTCCTTGAATTTCGTCAATTTCCTCAATTCTTCCAATTCCGTGAATTACATGGAATCCTTGAATTCCGTGAATTCCATTAATTCCGTGACTTTCATGAACTTCTTAAATTTCATCAATTTCCTGAATTCTTCCAATTCTGCGAATTCCATGAATTCCGTAAATTAAATGGATACCTTGGATTCCCTGAATTCCGTGAATCCCGTTAATTTCGTGAATTCGTATAATTCCATGAATTCCTTGAATTTCATTAATTCCTTGAATTCCGTGAATTCTGTGAATGCCTCGAATTTAATTAATTCTTTGAATTCCATGAATTTCTCAAAATAAGTTATTTCCTTGAATTCCGTGAATTCGTTCAATTCCATGAATTCTTTGAAGTCCGTGAATTCTGTGAATTCCTCGAATTCAATTAATTCCTCAAATTCCATAAATTCCTCGAAATAGATTGTTTCCTTGAATTCCATGCATTCCTTAAATTTAATTAATTCCTTAAATTCTTTGAATTCCGTAATTTCATAAATTGTTTGAATTCTCCAAATTCCGCGAATTCCATGAATTCCGTGAATTCCATGGATTCCTTGAATTTCGTGAATTCCATTAATTCCGTGAATTTCATGAATTCTTTGAATCTCATAAATTTCCTGAATTTTTCCAATTCCATGAATTCCATTAATTCCGTGAATGCCATGAATTCCGTGAATTCCATTAATTTTGGGAATTCGTTCAATTCCATGAATTCCTTGAATTTAATTAATTCGTTAAATTCCTTGAATTCCGCGAATTCCATTAATTCCGTGAATTTAATGAATGCCTTGAATTCCTTGATTTTTATAAATTTCCTGAATTTCTCGAACTTCGCGTATTCCATGAATTCCATGCATTCCATGAATTCCGTGAATTCCATGCATTCCATGAATTCCGTGAATTCCATGCATTCCATGAATTCCGTGAATTCCAGGGATTCCTTGAATTCCGGGAATTCTTTGAGTTTCTTGAATCCGCGAATTCTATTAATTCCTTCAATCCCATGAATTTCTTCAATCCCATGAATTCCGTGAATTCTGTGAATTCCTTGAATTTCATTAATTCTTTCAATTCCACGAATTCCGTAAATTTCATGAATTCCATGTATTATGTGAATTCCTTGAATTTC